>JAPWTK010000837.1:0-145240 GCA_029963805.1 Aromia moschata | reverse complement strand
TACTTATGTGTGTATGAAACGAAATATTTTTCCTTTGTCGCTAACTTGTTAATGCTAGCTACAACATTAAATATTTTGAGTACATTTTTATATTGCTAATTAAGGTAAATCTTGTAATTGCAAAGATAACAACAAATTAAAGAAAATATCGAGCGTCTGCTACATATCACCATATCCGCACCCACGGACATTCGCACGGACTCCCAACGCATACACAGGATTAGTACAGAACCACACCGCTTTCAGCGCCTCTGAAGGCGGACATATTCCAAGTCCTTCGTGGTTATACAGCAAAAAAGCCGCGGCACTGTCTCCTTACTTCTAGTCTTCTTGCCCTGGAGTGACATTTCACAGGGTACTTTGATCATTTTGGACAATTTAGACTTTTATTTCATTTTCACCTTGTTTATACCATTTTTCACACATGACGCAATGGGATGTGACCCTCGGTCCATTGTGCGTTCTTTTATTCACTGATGGATCCATCAGTTGAATCAGGTCTCTATCTAAACCGTTCCTTTATTATTCCATGGATTTATGACTCCCATCGCTTTCCCTTCATTTATTGCTGGCGAATCAGTGTTGATGGCACCTTAAATTTACTGCCTTCCACCGACAATTTAGCTAGTGTTGGGGAACTGATGTCTGAAGAAATATAACCCTAAAAATTTGGAAAAGCCAGGTGTCAACATGTATGAATCGGTTTCAACAAATGGACAACGGAGACCGTAAACTTCTAACCAAGAGGCTGAAAGTTGGATAGTAAATATAGTAACATAACGTCACCTCACCTTGTCATTTGGTTTAGTAATGTTTGGTGTAGACAACTTGGCTCTATTGCTAAAATGAATAGCCGTAAAGTAGCATAGTGAAATACAGTTCTGATAGAAACAAGAGAGATGACAACCGTGAACAATTTTAAAAGTTTGTTAATTTTGTGTTTTATGTCTGGCAAGGTTGGACGGACCTGTGTTTATTAATTTTCTTCATTTCTGTTATGTGAGGGAGAATGGTAAGTTATTATTTATTTTCTGTAAATAAGGATCCTATAGGATATTCCCATGCTAAATATCCTATGGGATAATCCATTCAGTTTCTTAAGAGTAATGTTTAAGATTGTATTTATTGCATAAGTAATACTTTTGTTCATCTAAAATTGTAATGATAGAGGGCTGGCATTTACAAATTTCAACCATGTAGTATTTTTTATTACTTTATTAGATGAATATTAACTAAATCTACTTTTGTAGTGGCGACGTTGTTGAGGATTGGTTGTATTATTAAAAAGTTGTACTATTGTGATTAAAAACATTTGTTACTTGCGTTTAGTACATGTGTATTAAATGTACAGTGGATCTCCCCTCGATGAAGTAAATTGTTGTTAGAAATAAAGCTCAGTAGTTTCTCTCTCTCAACCTAGTGAAAATATAATTTTATAACTGAAAACATCAAATACCAGAGATAAAATCGTTATTTTTACTGTTAAACCTTGAGTGCTTCTTTCCCTACATTTTTCTGTGATTCAAACAGTAAGCCAAGGGGCAACCATAGGACTAAACTCTATATGCGAGGTACATAAATTATAGTTCCCTGTAATTAACAACTTCTTAACCGACTCCAGAATAATGAGTAAAGCCCATAGGTAAATAACAGTTTCCAGGACTGGACTTAAAGTGACTGGAACATTAATGTGACACATTAATAAAGTACGTTGTCAAATACAATCTTAGTTAAATCAAATAACGCCATTATATTCCAGAATATAACCCATCTTGTGTTGGGCCCCCACTCTAACCAAGTTACGGCACGCACAAAGGTCGAGTCGCGAACGCGGACATAATTTACACCTATTGTTAATATTAGTTAAACTGTGCTGGCGATGCATCATTTGTGTGCACGAAATGTCTAATACTTTGTAAAAATATCGGAACTAGCGTCCGTCCTTTGTTAAGGCGTAGCGTTGAATTGACTTTTAAAGCCTAAATCAACATTTGATTTGTAGCATGTTGCTACAAAACCAACATAAAACTCGTGTAAGTAGTGATGTGAGTGCGCGAGACATTTTAACTTGGATTTAGTCAAAATAATGGCAGTGTAATATTCCTGAGAATTCAGAATACTGTACGTCAAGTTCGTCAGCCTGCACAAAGAACTGTTAGGCGATTATACATAGCACCACTGTGTGAGGACATAAAAAATATCGTCTCGGAATTGCACGATAGACCTATATAGCCTAGTATTGACAAAACAATGGATGTTAAAGAACAGAAAATACATAACATAGTGGTTGGGGGTCTGGATGAAGTTAAAATTCATTGAAGAAAACTTCAATAGCTTCAAGGATATATAGTAATTTAACTATGTTACATGCACTAAACTGTTATCCTAATGTTGACAGTCTTATAGCAAATGTGAAACAAGTATTTATGAAAACACCATTCCACGAAGGACACCACTACCACCAGACCCTATTGTGACTCGTTGGGGCACATGGGTGCAGGCAGCTATTTTAAGTGACAGGCAAAAGAGCTTAGTTCCTGAACATATCAATAGTTATTGATAATATAATTTATGGTAACTCGAAGTGGCTGTACGGACACATGAATTACCATGTGTATGTAAGTTCTGTGTCTTGTAACTATGGTTCCTTTGCCAATTACTTGACCACAACACTCACCATCACACGTATCAGGTAAAATATGTTTAATACTTCGTAACATTACTGATAGGTATCCTGGAGCCGTCGCTGGCAAAGTAGGCAATTATTATTAACCTCCGAGCTCCAATAATGAGAGATTTGCTAGCTTGAGCATGTAGCATGGAGTGATGGGTTATCGTGAGGGACATCCAATCTCATTTGATGAAATGATGCAGCATAAATATTCACATTAAATCCTTAATAACCCAATTTTTATTCTATGTATATGAATATTGAATATTCTTCCAATTACTTCCTTAGTGATATTATAATTTACCGTTTATAAAATTGATATATTACTGTTACCTGTCACACTCGTCTTCCTCCTCTTTTAATGTCAGGTTCTTCTGACTTAATGCCCAAACATCCCTCCAGCTCCTGATATTCCTCGTGCCTTTTTGTCGATTTTGGGCGGTTTTAACATCCTAAGAAAAAGAATGAAATCGTTAACAGTAATTATCGCTGATTAGGATGTATTTAGATATTATGTATCCATCCTCTGAAAACCGCAACACTACAGACACTCTAAATGATTTAATAATGCCTTTAATTTTTTTATAAGACACACAATAAGTCCTGAAAATAAAACACACAGTGGTGCTCGGTCTCAATATTAACTAACTTTTTCTTTCAAAATGAAACTGGCACGTTTACATTTCTATACTCAGTCAATGTCAACAGATGGCGTGGCATATATGATATTTGAATATTGGATATTTATAAAATAAGATCTTCTTATATCCTCGTTTTCAACAATTTGTATTAAGTTGAGAAAATTTTTAACTGCATTAGCAGTGTAATGAGTATGGTCCGAAAGTTTGCCATAAAGCATGTTAAACTGTGTTTAACTATCTAGCGTTCCGCAACGGGACTGGCGTACCACGGCGCAGACACGGTCAGTGCCGTACGTATGCACGGGCAACAAATACATGCTTACATAATTAACAAGGTGCTTAAAAATACGGTTTATACTGTTTAATTATCTTAAGAGTTGTATACGTGTTTACCCTACGTTATGGCTAATGATGTTATGTGAACTCATTACACCACTACTGAGTTTCCAAATGAATTGAGCCCTCACTTTGACCATTCGCAGAAAAAAACTGATCAACCAATCATTCAATCATTTTTTCACATACAACTCCTTGATATATATGAAACACATATAACTCCTTGTTATACTGTTCATTATATAACATATTAAAGTATTACAAGTGTACTGTTCATATACTTTTTCGATATATTAATTGGATAATGTAAAAAATTGTGCGAACTTGGGCACTCAGTTTTTCGGCTGAATCATATTTGGAAATTAATTACCAGAAAATCCGTTTTACAAACTACTTCAAATTTTATAGTGTTGAGTTTTATGAGCATTAAGTTTTATGAGTTATTAAATAAAATATTTCATACTGATATCTTAGTTCATATTATACCTAACGAACCATTCAAGAAAAAACATCAAAGTTGGCAGACCAAAAAAACGTATTTCTGATCTTTATCTTAAGTTACCCAGATTGTCACATTATGCTTACACCTGTTATTTATTTTATAATTGTAACAGACACTTGTCAAAGTACTGACAGCAACAAAGTTTCGCTTGAGCTTGGACATAACTTATTTTCATCTCTCTCATTCTAGCCAGATTTGATGATTTTTTGGATGGCTTGTTACAACAAAAACCTTCCCACTTGCAATAATAATTGCACAATAACAACAATGCTGTAAAAACAACTTCGGTTTAATGGAATTACAAATAGTGGAAAGAGTACAGGTGTAAACAGCACGTTGGATGCTATTGCTACTATCGCTCCTTCGAGAACTGCTAATACCTAGATTTAAATTAACAGTGAGTCTATATTGACCTGACATTGAGCACTTACAATATATAGGTATATCATAGGGTTTGGTTTGTGTGTCCTACGTCTTTCCATTTGTAAAATTCTCCTTCTGCACAGTTGTAATGACTCTTACAATTAGAGGGAAAATTGTCAATTTCTGAGGTGTGATTTATATTAAAAAACATATTAACAAAAGGAAACACATAGAATGTTTACGATTAGAACACAAAATTTATTTACTAAATAAAATCACAAAAAGCTATCTTATTTATGAGGCTCTCTGTTTGGCAGATATACTCTTAATCTTCTAACTCATCTTCTATTCAGTGACATCAAACTATGAACAAATTGGAATTTCTCACATATCCCTTCAATCTTGATTTCGTACCAAATATTCCGAAGCTATAGAGAAAACTGAAAACTAAATTAAACTGCACATCTCCTAACCTGAGACGTTGGTACAAGGCATGTTGTACACACAGAACACCAAAATTTAACTCTGCATTAGTAAAATCACAAAATCTGTCTTTATTTATTACTTGTACCTCTGGTAACATCCCTCTCCTAAAAACTAAATTAAACGTTGCACGTCTCTTTGGTACAAGGCATGTTGGAGTTCAACCATAATAATTTGATGACTAGTTTCTCCACTTTAGAGGCTGCCAATTCTTAATGGATCATCCTATATTCATGTTTGACGCATTGAAATTTATCATAACTCTAGGAACAACTACTGAGTTTGTAGCTGTAAGACGCATTGCAAGCTAGAAATTGTAGCTTTGCAATGTTTTTGTTACCTCAAATGATACAAGATATAAGTAGCTATCCATTTGAAAATCATTTTTATACAGTGTGTGCCATCCGAACAGGAATAAATTCTGTATCTCCATTTATAGGCACCTGTCAATGAACTGTCAAAATATGTCGAGCGATTTTAGTGGTGAGGATATGTTTGTTTTATTGATTGCCAAAATGGATCACATCACATGGTGGGTGGAGGTCTATATTTTTAAACAGGAACTTATGAAGTGATGCATCATCGGACAGGGCAATTGGTTATTAAATTTCATCTGAAAAAGAATACTTAACAAAACCTTTATTTTCAAGAATAAAAAAATGAATAAAACAATTTTTATTCAGGAGATGCTCAAAATCCTTCAAAACATCCTTACTGGATAAGGAAGATGCATACTGAAAGTTTTCTCTCCTGAAGATGCCAACTGGTGGTCAGTTGGCGAAACGCTTGCGTCGGGAAAAGTATAGTAGTTCAGTGTTTCGTGGAAAACGGCCAGCTTTTTGCTAGGAGACCGATGTCATTGGCCCGTTCTTTTCGGAGGAATCTTTAACCTTAGAGGGCGGAGAAAAGCAATATTTTGGCGCACCAGAAAATTTTCTGAATTTTTTTTTTTGATTAAATTTTTTTAATTTTTTTTACTTTTTTTAATACAATTAAAGGTAAATTTTCCCCTCCCCACCCCTATTTACCTACCCTATATCGCCTAAATTCGTAATTTTTACCTTATAAAAAGCGGTACATTGTTTTGTTTGCATGAGGTTATAATTACAAATAAATATATTTTATAGAAGGTTTTTGATATTACTATTTAATATAATTTAATGTAAATTCCCTCACCCCCTTTTACCTTCACTCATACCCCTATGCTTTTCTATTAGATTTTTTTGAAAAATACATTGCTTTATTTGCATGTGGCTGCAATTATAAATAAATTTAGTTTCATGGTGGTGATTTCCATGAAACATTTAGAGAGCGGATCAAAAATATCTATGAATCATTTTTTATATTAGATACTGTAATTTTTTCAATACTTCAAATGTAAATAAATGACAACATCTAAACGTAGAATTGAGTATATTTGATTTCAACATTTTGAAACTTTCGGATTTGAGAAATTTTATACTGTAAATACATCACTTTCTTTATTTCCTGTCTTTGTCGTTCTGTATTATTTTTCACAAACAATTTTTTAATTGAAGAGAAATTTAGAAATTAGATTCTCAAGAGGTTTCAACATCTCTACGTCCAGACATTCGACTAAGTGGTCGTCATTTTCCAGTAAAACTAAATCTGAAAACAATGATAAAAGTTATCACGCCAATGTAATTTATGCCTTATTCTCAATAAGAGAAGCCGATCTATATATGAGTGTAGTATGTAAAAAAACTCATGTATAGACCCTGCTTTGAAATTTATCACACTAAAAAATATTACCGTAATTTATAAAATTTTTATCAACAATAAATAGTAAACAAAAAAAAAGAACGTAACTCTGCCACAGTCGGTCCCAAGCCCGTGTTCAAAAGAGGAGGGTATTTCAAAATCGTTCATACGAGGCAAAGGGGTAATTATTACCCCATTATAGAGGTTGTTTTTGTGTCGAAAGGGATTTAGTTGGGGATTAGACTGTCAAGAGAAAAGGCACTTACGTTTTCTTCCGTAGGTCGCGGTCTTCCAGGTGGTGCATCCAAGTGCTCCTTCCACTGATGCACTTATGCCACGACATGTCCACCAAGGTGCACTGCAGTTGGGATGACCCAAGTAGTCACTAATGCACTTATGCAAATAGGTGCACTAAATATGCTAGTTATGTTAACGTAGGAGAGAACAAAAGTCGCGCGTCTTTCTTCGAGTAGAGTTAAAATCACATTACACTTTATTATACTGCGCCTTTTTGGAGGGAGAGAGAAGGAATTTTGATCCGTTTGAGTAGTTGGCAACATAAGCTCGAGGAATAAAATTAAATTAAAATATAGAATTAAGAACGGAACATTTTGGGTTTATTATTTTTTTGACGTCAGATTTGGATTCAGCTTCGAAAATACATCGAAGACTAACATGTTTTCGAATTTGAAATGTTTAACACGGGCTGTTCCTTTCGGGCTAGAAAGCCAATATATTGGGTCACCAAGTGATTGAACACTTTTGCCTACGATCAATCAATGATAAGATACTTTTTTTTTTCAGTTTCCTTCTGTTAAAGTAGCAACTATTGTATTACCATATTAAATGCCCACTTTTACCTAGTGTATAGTTTTTTGAATACATTGGATTGGGACAACCATAGCTGTTAGAATGGTCAGAAAGGTCACCTAGACCTTAATCCACTACCATTTTGTTCTTGTGGGGATATCATAAAATCACCACTTCCAAAACAAAATAAAAGATGTAGATGAATTAAAGACGCATTCCCGACATTAGGTCCATTCCGCAACTAGGATTACGTAATTAGGTCTATTTAATCAAGGCCAACCTACACTTTTATTCAAAGAATGATTCAGGATATTCTGGGGTTCACCTTTCAACCATCTCCTGAATTAAAAATTGTTATAAAAAATTGTTTTCCAAGAAAAAAATCTGGAGGTTAATTTCAGAGAAAATATAAAACCAAATACCAGGTGGAATTCCTCACAATTCATCCTTTCCATACAATGTCATTCCCGTTTATAAAAAAAATGTCCACTTCTTACAGCTTATAGTCACGTGAACCATTTTGACGTCCAAAAGCTAAAGTATCTGCAATATCAAAACTGATCGAAGTGTTCGGACATTTCATTAAAAACTCGGAGAAAATTTTATTCCAGAAGCATTCTGAGGAAATAAACAATATGCATATTCTTTGTAACGTTATAAAGGTATTTATTTACCTGATAAGGTTCAGTTTTTATTACTGCATGGTTTGTTTCAAGGTTATAAAATTTGCCACAGAGGGTTTTATTTCAATACTTCCACAACTTCAGATTGATTCAAACTGGTGACAGCATATTAATTCCATTCTAAAAAAGTAAACCATACAGTTATATTAAATACTATCATTGATGATACATTAATAATGAAATTGAGCCAACATCGTAAGGCGTTGTTGCTGTATGAAACATTTATGACCCGTTACTCTTTGCAACTGGTTGTTTGTATGGTTAAAGTAATCACCATTTTCTTTAATCATAGAAGGTAACCAGCAATTAACGAATGTGGTGTGTACTTTTAAAAGAAATAACACTGCGATTAGTCAATCATCTGTTAATACACAGTGTATTAACAAATGATAAAATCAATAAATGATAAGAACAGATGATAAAAAAGTAAAAATGATTTAAAAAATCATTTGGAGGAAATTTAAAAGTGATTTAGGCATCCGATCTATTGGAGTTACGACAATTTCAAGATAATCAAAAAACTTTACCACCCACATTATACATCTAACTATGAAATTACGTGTTATTTTCTATACGATATTTAAAGACATTTAGATATAAATTTTTGTTATACAGGTTCTTTCTCATTTAATATTGTGACATTTATTGAGAATCTGAAATGATAAAAAAATTAAATTGTTACTCGTTTTCATTCCTCCATCTGAGCAGACGTTCCCTTATAGTGTAGGAGTGGCTCACTGGTGGAATTCGAAGTTCTGGTATTTTCATAACCAACCATGGACCCACATCATATTTTAGGGTGTGATTACTAGGCTTAAGTAAAAAGCTACAGTGAAAATTTCGAAATGTGTGCCCCACCAGAAGATCTTGGAAACAGCTTGCAAAACATCTATGAAATATACAGGTTTTGTTTGTCGTTTTGTTGTTTCACTCCAGCAAATTGTTTACTGGATATTGCAATAGCTGTCTTTAACCAGAATAAAAATTTTGCAAAAAGCACAAGAATAGTTTTTATATTCACTTGATATTTGTGAAAAAAAAGCCGTTTCCAAGAACTTTTGTTTTTTTTTTCTTTTGGTTTTTGACTTACACATATTTTTAATTTTTCACAAATACAATTTGCGGTTTTTTTTTGCTGTTACAGCCTTGTAATTAAGTCACTAACTAAAATATAATGTGGGACTCCTGCTTCCTACGGAAATACGACTTTCAATTTCCACCAGCAATATAATTGCAGGTTCTCATTATTTGCTAAAAAATCAACAATTTCTTCATCATCATCCTCAAATAAGTCCAAAAGAATTGGGTCCATGTGTAAACAAATTTCAAACAAGTGAAAAAATTAATTAGGTACTAATAACAATATAAAAACATTAGTAATCCATGGTCATTGTATAGGTAATAAAATAGAAAAAAAAAAAAAAAAAAAAAAAAAAAGAAGGAAAGAGAAAAAGGAAGAAGTTTATTTATTGGAGAAGAGAGTACGAATTGGTGGAGGTGGGCGATGTGTTGGGGTTGGTGTTGTTTTTTTTTAAAAAGGGGGAGGGGGAGTGTTGTGAAGGGGGGAGACACGAGAGGGGGGGGGAGAGGGTTTTTTTTTTTTTGTGGTTTAAAAAGGGGGGAGGGATTTTTTTTGGATGTTTATAGTAAATAACCAAATGACCTGAGTGCAGTTAAATTTTGGATAAATTGGTTCAAAACAATTTGGGGCAAAGAAATAAACGTTTGTATGTTTAAACTGCTAATTCAAATTAATTATTATAACCAGTAGCAAAGTATCGGGCCATATATTATTTATTTTAAATTTAGTTTACTTACGGATATGATTACTTGTAGCATACACTTCCAATAAGCCTCTCATACATATCCGAAAAAGAGAAATGTGTATAATATGAATGAACAGATTATATGAACATTGATTTGATGAAAATCTACTTTCGTTCAATTAGAAATAATTTTTGTAAATCCATATTGTCGTTTGAATTTAACTGCGCACTTAGCTTTTATTAAAATTACCGTATTGATTGAAGGCTAAAAATTTACCTGTCAGATCCATCTTCCTCCATTCTACGAGTAATACTGAAGCTCTTCTCAGTTCTTAACGCCTAAGCAATCTCTTGAGCTGCGCATACAGATTTGTTAGACTCATATGGATACGTAAAACAATAAAATTATAATGAACTAATAGAATTCGGAAAATAATGACTAGTACACATATCGTCCTCTAAAAATGAAAATCATTCTGGAGTCTTATAACATTGTATTGGTAGGTAATCAGCATTTTATAGGGTTCAAAAAACCTGTTATTAAAAGTATTTCAAAACGCTGTAATAAAAACCACTACAATTACAAGATTAACTCAACAAATCAGTTTATAAATCGAACAACTTTCATATCACAAAATACCACTAAACTAAATATATTTAATCACCATTCTTGCCAACGTCCTAAGAATATGTATACGACCTAACCTCAATTAGAGAAACACGGAAGCAGGATAGCCAACATCTAGGATTAAATTTCAGAAACTTATTGATTGAAATTAGGGCTGGGAATTTTTCACATTACTTGTTCGAATATTAATTCGTATATTGGAATAATCGAATTTCTAATAGACGGGACATTGGGCGCATTCAGGGACGCTCAGCGGCTGAGTAAGCTAACTAGGCTACATCCCTCAATGAACGTGGCTGACACTTTTTTATCTCAGCGGCTGACCAATTTACTAAGCCTAAAATATTATTGCTGAGATGCTGACTGGACAACAATTCTATCATGATTCTCTCTGTCGTTTTATCTGTGCTGTGAGCAACTGATTTTAACCTACTTTTAAACAATAAAATAAAAATAGAAAATAAAATATTCCTTGTTTTTAAACAAAAGTTATGGAAAAGAAAACGAACCTTTGTCCGTTTAGTGTCTTTAAGCACAGAAAAAGGCAGGGAATTATCAATCCATGATTCATGAAAGTTATCTATGCCATAGAACATATTAAGTTTTCTAGATCTTTGCGAAACTTTAACAAACCATTCAGGGAGTTTTAAGCCGCTGACTGTCAGAAAAGGCTAACTACTAACACATAGCGGTCGGCGGCTGAGCGTCCCCTGAATGCGCCCCAATAATTGTATCATGATTCTCTATCGTTTTATCTGTGCTGTGAGCAACTAAGCATTTTAACCTACTTTTAAACAGAAGTTATAGAAAAGAAAGCATTGCTTGTTTTTAAACAAAAGTTATGGAAAAGAAAACGAACCTTTGTCCTTTAAGTGTCTTTAAGCACTGAATATGGCAGGGAATTATGAATCCATGATTCATGAAAGTTATCTTATGCCATAGAACATATTACGTTTTCTAGATCTTTGTGAAACTCATACAGACGAATCAGGGAGTGGTAAGCCGCTGACTGTCAGGCTAACTACTCGGGCGGTCAGCGGCTGATCGTCCCTGAATGCGCCCATTGAATTAACATTGGAATAACCGCATTAATTCAGTATTCGATTATTCGAAATGAAATATATTTCACTACTTTAGTTCTTTTTCTTGTCCTGATATTTAGTATATTATGAAATGTTAACGATCACCTCTAAATTATGTTAATCTTGTTATACGATTTTCGTTTCATATTATAGGTACCTACTAGGAAAAAAATTGTATGCTGATTTTCACGCATAATTACTAATTAGGAATTTTAAGTACATAGGTATATTCAATAAAAGTATGTCTAATAAATTTTCAATCACAAATATTGTGTTTTACGTATACACAAAACGTAAAACGAAAAAATATGATTTACTGAAAATTTTTATGTATTACAAATGTAATTTCATGCAGGGTGTATGACATGATATTTTTGCGGATGTCAATAAGTACTTGCTATTCAATGTGAAAAAGAGGCTGACGATTACTAATTAAATAGTCAATAACAAATGAATAATTCAGGTGGTACAAATTATAAATACTAAAATATAGACATACAAAAAAACGGCATAAAAATTGACTATGAACGAGAGAGATCATGTCCAAGCTTTTCGGTTATGTCAAACTTTTGACAAGTGACTGTAACAGGTATAAAATAAATAATGGCTGTTAATATCAATTATTTTCAGTATATTGAAAATTGAGTTTGATTTTAGATTAAATAGTTTTAGGCATTAGTGTTCATTAGTGTTCTTAAAAATGACTTTCGAAACCCGTCAAAAACACCGCTGACTAGCACAAATAATTTATCTAGAAAAAATAACATTTGCTAAGTGAACCACACTAGTCTAGCGGTTTGCAAAAATTTATCGATTACGTCAGCACTAGCCCAGCGCCTGCACAGTTGAACGCGCCCATCCTGATTAAAACGCCAGCGCTACTTCCGAAAATTTTGGAACTAATTCCTGTGCCATTACTTCTCTGTTCTTAATTATAGTTTGATATTCAATTTTTTGCATTATTGTATGATTTTTGTGTAGCATTTTATTATTTCTTACCCTAAGACGCCATTTATGATAATATAGGTATGTATATCCAGGGGCTGTTCACACTATGAGCCTACCTGAAATGTGATATTTAGTATGAGACCAACTCTATAGATGGCGCAACCAGCTTGTTAGCTATGTAGTTGGTACTGTTAAAAAAAGAGATTGGTAGTCCGGAAGAACTAGTTCAGTCCATGCGCCCAAATGTTTAATATTTATAATTTGCATTATGTTCTTCTGCACAATTAACATAAACGTAAAATTAACCACAACCACAAAGATGGAGTATATGAAAATAATGTTCTTGTCTACAACTAATTCAGTTAACATTAGCATTAAGAATGACCTTCAGTCGTCAATAACCGTAAACATAAAAATGAAATTATTTTATCTTTACGCTTAAAATTACGTTTTGCCAGTTATACCAACCTTGTGTCTGTACTCTCGTGAAATATGGGTTAAGGGTTACCCTAAATACAGTAGTAACTAACACTAATTAATTCTAAATTGCTACAATATTAGTTAACAATTCGATATCCATCATTTCTTTTAATTCCAGTGTCGTTTCTGATTTTTCACACAAAATGTTTAATTTAGTGAAATTGGCTAAACTGAATCCTCTATGCGGGAGTTTTAAAATACACACGATTTTACGCAGATTTGTTGTGGACAAAACATAAAAATTACAGTTATGCGTATGGTTATGGTTGTGGTTAGCTCAATTGTGCAACAGGACTTATGTTCTTATGTCAATATTTATCTGGGCGTATCGATTGAATTGGTTCCTAAGTAAAACCAAAACAACCCTAAGTTTTGTAGTTTTGTGTTTAATTTGTTTCCATGCGTTAATTTATTTTGTGTTTTATTTGTTTATTGGGTATTATATATTCTTATTTGAGGCAGAAATTAGTTGAGTTAATATTGCATTAAAAGGGAGAACTAGAACTGGTACCAGATGTGTGTTATAAATGAAACTTCATGTAAAGAAAGTTATGCCTTTACTTTTTTTTAGTTTATATAAATGGCTAGTTGGGAAATAATTCATACTTAAATGTGATTGTGTCTTGTGTATAAATGTGATTGTGAATACGTATAAATGTGGTTGTGAATAAATGAATCTTACATCTAAAACAATTGATTTTGGTATTTAATGGTTTCAATATCTCAAATATCCTCATTTTTCATCACAGCCTGTCTTTAAAATTTATTTTTAGACATTATTTCTTGAGGAATGGTTCCAAATACAGTTTTGGACTTTTTTAAGTGTTCCCTTATGGACGAAACGTATATATGACAAGAATAGCAAAATCATATTTAGTTTATGCCTAGATAAGGATAAAAAAACTTTATGTAACCAAGTATGATTATGTTATTCTTATATACATACGTTTTGTCCATAATAGAACTCTTAAGAGCCCGCAAACTGTATTTTATTTTTGAATATGTTTTTGAATATAGCGCCATCCGCCATATTAGTTAAAATTAGTTTGAGACCAATTCAAGAGATGGCGCTTCACGGTTTCATTTAATTCTATGAGAGAGTTCCATCTATCTCTTCTTTTATCTATGTGTATATTCTTTTATATATATATTCAAGGTTTGGGCCCCCTGCACAATTAACATAAACGTACAATTAACCACAACCACAAAGATGGAGTATATGAAGATAATGTTCTTGTCTACAACTAATTCAGTTAACATTAGCATTAAGAATGACCTTTCAATCGTCAATAACCGTAAACATAAAGATGAAATTATTTTATCTTTGCGCTTAAAATTACCTTTTGCCAGTTATACCAACCTTGTGTCTGTACTCTCGTGAAATATGGGTTAAGTGTTACCCTAAATACAGTAGTAACTAACACTAATTAATACTAAATTACTACAATATTAGTTAACAATTCTATGTCCATCATTCCTTCTAATTCCAGTGTCGTTTCTGATTTTTCACACAAAATGTTTAATTTAGTGAAATTGGCTAAACTGAATCCTCTATGCGGGAGTTTTAAAATACACACGATTTTACGCAGATTTGTTGTGGACAAAACATAAAAATTACAGTTATGCTTATGGTTATGGTTGTGGTTAGCTCAATTGTGCAACAGGACTTGTTTATAAGTTGTTGGCATAATTTTATTGGTTTTCTTTGATTGTTAGTTTAAATAGAAATAAGATGAAAATAAATAAGATACGTTTTTAGGTTGGATAGTTTATTTTGAAAGAGCAAAACGATTTCCAATAAGGTATATCTGTTTTTTAACTACATTTTTTTAACATATTAATTATTGCGTTTTTAAATAGAATGTCAGATATCAAACCTGATATGTTTAGTTTTTCCATTGGGAATGTTTATCTTCATTCAAAGAATTTTAGATGATCATTTCCTCCATTATGATCTTTTCCACAGGTAATTTCTCTAAAGGTCTTCCAGCCTTTTTCGATATCTTCTGCTTTTTTAAATCCTTGGCTAAAACCACTGCACATAGATTGCAGATCAGTGATCAGTGGGTGAGGAACTCAGAATTTCGTGCAAATCGAAAGCAGCTACTAGTGAAAGTGAACGGTTGGGTTACAGACACTGAAATTTCAACTGTAAAAACTAGTTCAACACGATTCGCCATTTTTGAAATTTGGTTTTGAAATCACAATAATTGTATATCTAGGTAAATTAGAAATTACAAGTTACTTCTAATCAGTGTAATTAGTTATAAAAAATGACAGCTCTGAAAGCGTGTAAACTTTGCTTCAAAGACTCAAAGGATTTTCAAGTTATTGGAGAGACTATACGAGAAATACTGGACGGTTTGCTGTTAAAAATAGTAAGTGTTTTTGTAAAACTTCCAAATTAAATCGACGTAAACATTAGATTAAAAAAATGGCGAATAATTTTAATTAATCAAGTTAAATGGGTCTTAAGTTAGGAACTTAGCTCCGTAGTGAAACATGTTTATCTAAGAGAAATTTGTTTTTCAGGATTTTTCTTTAAACGAGGACTACGTAATATGTAAAAGTTGTGCTGACAGTATTTCCACATTTTTCAAATTTAAATCTGTCTGTTTATATTCAGAAGACCGTATGGCCCCTTTCATCAGGACTATGAATGGTATGGAAGTAGATCTAGTAGAGGTGGCCTATTTGAAGGAAATCCCGGTACTGCTACCACAAGCAATCTAACGATACCATATGCCGACTTTGTTTGAAAAGGGATCGCAGTGTTGATCTGAATATCTTCTGTGCAGACGATGTTATTGCTAAATGTATTCCAGAAGTCGTAAGTAAAGAGTTATAAATGCTGTTTTTTAATGTAGAATAATGTTTACATACGTGAGAATAATTAATCTCGTAATTAATGTATGGCTAGTACGTCAAACACCAATATAATTAGTGGCAAATAAAGGCATGGTGGGTGGTGCTAAAAAATTTTGGGGGCTGCAGATGAAAGCAGTGAAGGTCGAAGCTGAAAGTTAGAAATTTTAAAGCTCGTAAAAACATTTATATTATACTTGTGTACTCTTTAAATTTGCTTGTTATTATGTTATTCGTAACAGTACTATAGTAGAGAGAATATTATTTCCTTTTTGGAAGAGAAAGTCTTCACAATGAACTTTGTTTCATCTGCAATTATAAATAATTATAGTAAATAAGTATAGTTGGTATAATCCGCGAAAAACTCTAGAATTAGAGGAAGACGTGGACTCGTCATGTCATGTCCTCTCAAGTTCAATCCCAAAAGCACAATTAGTTATTAAAAAATATAATTATAATTAAATGTAAATAAATTTTGTTTAGGTACATCCAGTTAAAAAAAAAAGAATCAAATCAAAGACATTACATACTTAACCGTAATTAAAATAAAGTAGCATACATAGAAACATAAAACGCTTGTATGAGGACCTCGTACTTATATAAAACATGAATTTGCAAATAATGATTCAAAGATTTATGACATAGGAACTGATTTGCTTCTGTTTTCTTTTATATAAATTTTTTAATTGTGATTATTATTTATCGTTCCAAGATCAGTCATATTAAAAACGAACTCATTTACCTTGTTGCAAGCCATTTCAGTTAAAAAATTCCAAATGTTTTCTAAGCTTATTTGTGAAAACATTTTCCATACACCAGGCACCGTAAGTAAATGGCAGTGCAGTAGTCCATATTATGCTGTTCTTCACCGTATGATTCCCTGGTACAGTTTTTGTCATTGTTCATGCTAAAACTGGTACCTTCGAATAATTTGCGAAATCATACAATATTCAGTATATTATTGGGTTTTCTAAGTCACTGAATCGAATCCAGAGGTTATTTTTTTTTAATCTACCAACACCAAAGGGTGAAAATAGGGGTTGGGAATGAAATTTTGAGTTTTTTCAAACTGTTCTATATTTTGTATGCGTTTTTTTAGGGTTTCTAAGTCACTGAATCGATTCCGGAGGTTATTTTTTTTTTGGATCTACCAACACCAAAGGGTGAAAATAGGGGTTGGGAATGAAATTTTGAGTTTTTTTTTCAAACTGTTCTATATTTTGTATGCGGTTTTTTTTGTCTTTAATTGCAAGATTTAATTTGTGTAATTTTTCAAGTTATTTTTTTGAATTGCCATCCCCACAGGATGAAAAATAGAGGTTGTGGTGAAATTTCGTTTTTTTTTTTTCAATTTTCTACCAATCTTTCCTTTTTTTATATAAGGTTTTTTTGCGTCTTTCATTTGATTTCAAGAGTTATATTTTTGATTTACTAGCCCCGAAGGATGGAAAATTGGGTGAAAAAATGACAATGTCTCATGAGCCAGACATTGTCATTTTTTTCAATTTTAGTGCTTGTCAAAATTAGCGTAACACTTTTTAGATAAGCGCTAGATTTTAGATTTGCGTTCTATTTGAGTTAGAGACTTGCGGTTTTTAATTTTCGTGGCTTAATCCTCTGTGGTTTAAACGGTTCGCCGCTCACACCCCAAAAACCAACCCCCATGTCGAAATTTGAATTCGCAAGGTTTTGACGACAATTTCATACAAGATGAACTAAGAAGGACGCTGTCAGGTAAAAGCTACATCCTGGCACACATTAAGAGCTCCTCAATTAGTTCTGTGAATTTGGTCGCTGTCCCATCTCTTCAATCCATTTCCAGACCCCCCAAACCATTTACGCAGGGTTTTGCATGGTTTGATCTCTGTTAGGCGAATCCATTGATCTTGATATTGCCTAATAAATTGGTGTGGGGTACCACAACTCACTTTAACTCTTTGACAACTCTAGCATTCTTTCACGCCACACCCAACACCACCCCCTCTGGTTTCGCTCTTATAGAAAGCTGCACGGGATGCCGTTTTGTCTCGAATTAATGCCATGGCATTACTTGAAGGCTCTCGAAGTTGGCGGAACACACTGCGGACGGCCGATTGAGCGCCAAAGTGATATTCCAACTCCAACCCACCCCCTGAAAATTTGCCACCCTGAGGGGTTGGAAGCAGGTCTTGATGCGTGAGGTGACTCAGAAAGCTATCCTGAGGATGCATGAACTTTTTTGGCACATCCCGAGTCGTCCATCTCCATTAAATCCTCTTTTGCCTCACCCTCTTCTTTTGACCATCTCTAAAAAATTTTGAGCAGATGAAAGTTCTGAAAGGGGACTCGTTAGGCAGGCGGAACCTTCCCTTTGTGTTTGTGTGAATCGACAATCGCCAAATTCGCGCGACAAGTGTTCACTGTCTTCACAGTCAAGGTTACATGAGCCCAAGTCACAGTGAACGACTTGGCGAGCCTTCTTTCAGGAATTTTCACCCACTCAAGAAATAATTTTTGGGGGGAGGAAAAAGGGGACATGGGATGCAAAAGAGGATTTGAGGGAGACAAACGATTCGAGGTGGACCAAAAGGTGTTCAAGCATCCTCAGGAAGGCTTTCAAAGTCACCCCACGCATCAAGACCTGCTTACAACCTCTCAGTGCGGCGGGTTTTTAGGGTGGGTGGGTTGTTGGTGGAATATCACAGTTGGCGCTCACTCGGCCGTTCACAATTGGTTCAGTGAACTTCAAAACCCTTCAAGTAATGCCATGACATGAATTCGAGACAAACGAACATCCCACACAGCCTTCTACGGGGGCGAAACCAGAGGGGGTGAGTGGGGATGTTAGTTGGTGTGGCTCGGAGGGGTGATTGATTGGGTTGTCAAAGGGCGAAAGCGAGTTGTGGCACCCAACACCAATTTATTAAGCAGCATTAATAGGCCAGTCAATAGAGCTTTTTGACATGACACAATTGATACCTGAAATCCGACTACGGGATACTTTTAAGTTCAGTCCTTAGATGAAAACTTATATGAATTGGACTAGGAAATAGTTGCACTATTTTTTTTAATAAGTTTTTTTAGTTTTTTGCTTATAGAAGAAAAGCTATTGAAGCAATCACATCGCATCCAATAGGAAAGTTGTAGACAATTCAAAATCGCTTTAAAATGAAAAAAAAAATCAAGTCAATCGGTACATTTTTCGCTGAGAAAACTCGGAAAAAAATGCAAAAAATTACCTTTTCTTAATAAATTCGTAATTCGAGTATTTTTGCATTAGAAGAGTCAATCTTGTGGGAAAATGTAAGTAATATCACGAAGAATGAGCGTGCAAAAACTGGATTATGTCCGATGAATAGTTTTTGCACAATAGTCGAATAAAGTTTTTTACATCGTATTTTGAATATTCCATAACACGTCGAGCGATAGATTAAATAGCATTTTCTCGACGGATTCGGAAACTACAGAGTGTAAACTACAATTCGTCCATTTACTTTGTTTCATTTAAATGCCATTAAATTGGTGTAAAACGCCTCTGAACACTTCTTGACTCTTCTCTTGCAACTCTTCTCGTGATTGACTCTTCTAATGCAAAAATACTCGAATTACGAATTTACTAAGAAAAGGTAATTTTTTTGCGTTTTTTCCGAGTTTTCTCAGCGAAGAATGTACCGATTTACTTGATTTTTTTTTCATTTTAAAGCGATTTTGAATTGTCTACAACTTTCCTATTGGATGCGATGTGATTGCTTCAATAGCTTTTCTTCTATAAGCAAAAAACTGAAAAAACTCAATTTTTTTTCACTAATTTGTTATTAAAAAAAAAGGACTGAAATTAAAAGTACCCCGTAGTCGGATTTCAGGCATCAATCGTGTCATAAACTCACCCCTTTTCGAGCTCTATTGACTGGCGAGATCTGCCCAACAGAAGTCAAACCACGCAAAACCCTTTGTAAATGAAAAGGGGTGGTTTTGGGGTTCTGGAAATGGTTTGAAGAAATTGGACAGTGACTAAATACACAGAAGTTATCGAGAAGGTCTTAATGTGTGCCGGGATAGAATTTTGACCCGACAGCGTCCTTCATAGTCAATCTTGTATGTCTCTGAAATTGCAGTCAAAATCTTACGAATTAAAATTTCTTGGATGGAGTTGCTTTTTGAGGTGTGGACGGCGAATCGTTTTAGCCACAGCGTAACGCCTTCGGGGCATTAAAACCAACCCTATAGTCTATTGAAAATTAAAAACCGCAAGTCCCTAACTTCGAGTTAGAGGCTTGCGGTATAACGCAAATGGCGCTAATCCAAAAAGTGTTACGCTAATTTTGACGAGCACTTTAGTTCAAATGGACAAAGGACGACACACCACGACACAACCGTCTGTAGTTTATTTTTAGAATTATAAACCAAATTGATTTTTTTCCCAATACTGTTAATGAACGGTTTTATTCAATCACCCTGTATAATAATACTGAATGTATAAGGAAAATATCCCGGGAGTGACATTTCACAGGTTGACATTTGACTATTTTAGACTTATTTAATTTCAAATTGTTAAAAAACTTTGTTTATTATTAGGTATTGTACAATGCTTGAATACAGAAGCACTCAGGCTACGGCCTGTGTGATGAAATGTTTTGGGGCCAATTTCAAAGGATCTCTAAAGGATAGGGTGTCTAAAGCGGGTGTTTGGCCTTATTTGTTTTTTCAGAAAAAGCAAAATTTTGTTTATTTTCATCTTCTATGAACTATAAAAAATCGATCCCCCATAAACGGGTGGGCAAAATACCCTCCCCCCTTTTGCAGTTTGCAGCCCCCCTTAAACATGCATGCTTCCATCCATGGCGTACATCTGAACCACCTCCCTCCTATTAATCACTCCCCTCCCCATCTCTAATAGCGCAAGCCTACGCAATACAAGCACGATTAACACGGAGTAAAAAAAAAATTTCTGTTTTTCATTAAAACTAACCTTCCGTCAACAATGTACCACTTTGTTTATACCATTTTCACGCATAGGACAAATGGTATGCACTGCCTCTAGTCTATTGTCAATCAGCGGTGGGGTAGAAACAATTCTAAATCAGGTGCCATGTACAGTTATGAGGATTAATATTCTCATAAGGATTTAAAAAATATATAAAAGATGTAAAATGTATTTTGTATTATCAGCCGTTAAGAAGAGTGTTAGCTATTATTTACAATTTCATTTATTTTTAGGATATGAAATCCACAAGGGATCCAAAAATCTGCTTGTCATGTCAGACGTCTTTGATAAACTACTATCAATTTGCGACCACATATTTAGTAAAACAAGAAAACATAATGGAATGTGATGATAGAGACGCATGCTTGACTATTAAGTCAGAGGAGCTTGATATTAAAATGGAGGAGGAAGAATGTGACAGGTAACTTTTCCACCATCAGCAAACTGATTGTTTTGCAGTTACTAAGGCATAGTAATATGCTCAAATTGGGGAAAGGATGTGTACCAATTATTGGCGTTTTTTTTGGATACATTGAAATTCTAACAAAATTGCAACTACATACACTGACACCTTGTAAGTTAACTCATAGTTAACTGAACTTAACTCAAAAATATTATGAAATGGCGATGGGGGTTCCTTCATAGACAGACTGAATATGGAAAAAGTAGCTCATCAACAAAATGCTTTCTTGTATCCACAGTACAGGTTCGGATCAACAGGGAGATTCTGAACAGTCGATTGCTGTCGAGGCGATATGTCTATTCTTTTTTTCATTAGGCACATTCTAGACAAGGGTGTCGTGAATTTTATAGACGGGGAAGCAGTCATCAATCTTATTTAAATTGGAGAGGATTTCACCTCCTATGCACGACAGACATGGGAGGCAACGTTACGTTTGAATTTTAATGTTTCACCGTCTTTTGTAATAATAATAAATCAGTTTATTTTGCAAATAGTCATGTGAAATAAGATCATAAGATAATAGTCATTTTGAAATAAGATCAGATGACAACTATCGAGTTGGTTTAAAATCTGACCAAATAAAAACTGTTTAAAAACAAAATAAGTATATACAGTATGTCCCCGGATCGAGTTTAAAAGAGGAAAAAAATCTTGTGTTTTTGATTTCCCAGAAAAAAGTCACTCTTGATGATTTGCCCTGCTTGATTTCAAACCCCCCAAAACGCAAATTAGTTTTTATATAACTCGAACGGTTCTCGAGATAATACCATTTTTCTTCATAATTTTGACACAAAATTTTATTAGTAATTCTAGTTGGCGGATTTAACCCAATAATTTCGTTGTCTAAGATACTATATGCTATACAAACTCAATTAATTAGTTAGCTAAAAAAATGTTTCGAATTACTTTGTCTCATGTTTTAATCATTGAATTAAACAACTAATTATAAAATGAAATGAAAACTAAACCAGAATTTTTTTATTTAAATAAAGCTCCTCCTTTTTCTGCACAGATTTCAATTCGAGCTCTAAATTCATTAAAACTATTTCTAATTTCCTCAATTGACAAGGACTTGACTGCATTTTGAATCCTTGTTTTTAATTGCTCTTCATCATTTTCTAGTGGTTCACGATAAACCATTTGCTTTAAACGTCCCCATAGATGGAAGTCCAATATTGTCAGATCCGGGCTTCTCGGCGGCCATAAAATGGGACCATCCCTTCCTATCCAGTGTTCATTAAATTCGGAATTGAGCCAATTACAGACAGTAAAGGCTTGATGAGCAGGGCACCCATCTTGTTGGAAAAACATTCTCGTTCGATAACTTAAAGGAAGTTAGTATCTGTTAAAACATTTTGTAGCATCTCCAAATATGTATTACGATTTAAATTTTCTTTGAAAAAAATGTGGACCAATAATGCCATTTGTATATGAAACCGCACACCACACATTAACTTTTTTGAAATATTGTCTTCGACAAGAAATAGTAAAGTGGGGATATGTTTCACTCCAATACCGGCAATGCTGAGAGGAAACGACGCCGTTTGTTGAAAAAGTAGATTCATCGGAGAACAAAATTCGCTTATGAAATCCTACGTCATTTAAAACTCTGTTGCCCATCTCCAAACAAAAATCCAAACGTTTGGCTTCATCACCCTCCTCTAAGGTGTGCCTGAATTTTGGTTTAAATGGTAAAATCCGGTTCTGCTTGAAAATTCTCTGTAAATGCGATTTACTTATTTCAGTTTCAATTGACCTTCTTCTAAGTGATAATCTTGGAGCTTCTCTCACGGAATGGAGGGCAAGAACTGAAGCAGCATCATCTTCATTCAACAATTTTTTTGATTTTTTAATGTATAAAACAGTACCTGTTTCTAAGAACTTGGTCACCAACTTCTTCGCTCCGACATTAGAAATGCTAACTTCCGGGTATTTTCCGTTAAATTTCTTAATAACAACACGATAGCATTCTTCCCCAGTTCCGTAGCATTGAATCAAATAAATTCTTTGTTCTAGAGTCAACATTATAGCATATAAATAGTAGCAAAATGACGAAGATTCGATTTGAAGTTATACTTACTTATTAGTTGTCAGCAGTTGTCAGTGATATCTTGCAATGAAATCCGCCTACTAGAATTGTTTTAAAGAATTACAAAAAAAGTCCCAATTATGACAAAAAAAAATGGTATTATCTCGAGAACCGTTTGAGTTATATAAAAAGTAATTTGCGTTTTGGGGGTTAGAAATCAAGCAGGGCAAATCATCAAGAGTGACTTTTTCTGAGAAATCAAAAACACAAAATTTTTTTCCTCTTTTTAAACTCGATCCGGGGACATACTGTATATGTATAAATATAAATTATAAATTGAACAAAACGACAACAAACACATTGATTACCTTTTTAACAGTGTAAACTAACATTTGATCACTTTTTATTAACCTTCAATAATTTGTCACAAAAGAATAATTCTTTATAAGTCCAGTTAGTTTCTTCTTAAATTTTATGAGTGAAGAATATTTTATGTCAGCAGGTACATAATTCATTTGTGTTCTTGTGTGACTGGATTGAAGCATGAATGAACGATACTGAATGAGTTAGGGGTAACGCCACTCTAGCGACTGAAAAAAAGGTCTGTTTTTGATTATTTTTTGTGGTAGTATGGGAAGCGAAATGGAATTACTTTTCAAGCAGAATGGACAGTTCATGTGGCATGTGTTGAAGTGTAATTTTTTGTTTTATTATCATTTACAAAATAGCGGCGACAGAGCCAATTTTCGACATCGTGTTTTTTTTTTAAATGCCTTGGTGGGAGAAAGGATTTCTCGCGGCTTATGAGACCTGGAACAAAAAACCAAAAATTTTCTTAATCTACATACTATTGCCTACAAAAGTACTTAGGGATTTTTTTTTAAATAAATTTTTGTAAAAATGGTGCATCTGAAAAAAAAACTCGATTTTTCGCCAAAAAAATATGTCTTCATTTGTTCATAAAAAAAAAGTTTACATCAAATTGAAAAATGGCTACGTACTTCTATAGAGAATGTAATTGAGAAGCTGCCGTCCAAATTTCAAATAGATCCATGCAATAGTATTCGAGTAACCTTTTCTCCTACTTTGAAAAAAGTGATATCGAGATAACGCTTTTAAAGTTCACGGACACTTAAATCCTTTAAATTCTCATTTTACCCATTCTCTTCTGGACACGCTAGATACACTCGTTTTTGCTTACAGTACAGTCTCTATAATGTTGTGCAAATGTGCATCTATGATACAGTGGCGGTCCGTGGAATTTGACATATGCTCGTATTTTCGTAAGGAGGCTTGGGACCCACACCATATTTTAGGGGGTAATTACTAGACCCAAGTAGAAGGCTATAATGGCAACAAAACTTCAAGGAAAAGCAAAAATTTATTTCCAAAAATGACTGCCTCCGGGGAGATCTTGGAAACGGCTTGCAAAATATTTGCGAAATATTTTTTCTCATAATCACCGAGTAAATACAATTTTTTTTATTCTATTGATTTTTTTACATTTTGAGATCTGTAAGAGTTATGGTAATTTGAATTTTTATTTCATCCCAACATTTCCTCTGTGAGATTTTACAATAGTTGTATCTTTAAGGAAAATAAGAATTTTGCAAAAATCACAAGCATAAAAAAAATACTTCGCAATTATTGCAAGCCGTTTCCAAGTTCTGCCCGGAGGCAGCCCTTTTTGGAAATTTTTTTTCGCAAGTTTTCCCTGAAGATATTTTGCCATTATAGCCTTCTACTTAGGTGTAGTAACCACCCCCTAAAATATGGTGTGGGTCCCATGCCTCCTTAAGGAAATATGAGCATGTCAAATTCCACGGACCGCCACTGCTACGATAACTTTAAAAGTTTTTGAATGGCCGTTCCCGCCGCCTGGACGCCGCATCGTGCTCAACGTACGCTTCAAGGCGCTGCGGCAAAATCAAGAATCAAGCTATTTAACAATTTTTTTTCACTATAAGACCAAGTTAACATCATTTTTGAGACCCTAAAGTATTGTTTAGGCCAAGAAAAAAAATTCTTTCAATTCTAGTCAAAAGTCTAGAGTGGCGTTACTCCTTAAGAAGTTAAGCGACAAGACACTTGTATCGTGGTTAAGAAAATAATACAATCAGATATTGTTGGTTGCCTATAATATACGATGTACACTCGACATCCGCATATCCGAACTCACCATATTTCCGAACTTGACCACACATCCGAACTTGTACGGTTTCGACATGTCCAAACTTGTCGCTGTCGAATGACCAATGAGCCAGAAAACCCTTTGCGCATGCGCCAGCAGTTCGGTTATCCCGAGGTGACAAGAGTTCGGAAATGTAGAATTTTACGGAACGGAAAAGTTCGGATATGTGGATGTTGAGTGTATTACTTCTTTCAATGTCCTCACACACCTTTCTGCGTGTAAATTTGATTAACGGATGATAAGGAAGGGACTGCAAATGTTGAATTCGATTTCTCAAACACAAGTCTTGAAAAGCTTCCTTAGGGAACCGGGTTCCATTAGCAGAAAGACCAAAGTCTTCGGTCTTCCAAAAAGGGGCAAATACTTAATAATTGTTTTAGTAGAAGTCTATAGGGACCAAGGGGTCCATATATTGCCCATGTATCTTGCGGTTTAGACTATGACTGAATCAGTAGGTACCTTATTAAGTGAATTAGAAACATTTGCACAACATTGGCAACCTCACACAAGCTGAATGATGTCTAAGCTTGCCCTTCTATCCTTCTGATCCAGAAATCCTTCAACCCTACATCGGACAGACTAGCAGTTACGTGCCAACAGCAAACAGTGACATCATGATGAGCTGTGATGTACAGACTCGTTATTTACTAATGCTCAAGTTGATGAGACGATTGACGTAATCCATCAAGAACTTGTACCAAAAGGATTAAGATAAGGCATGCCTGACTCTGTCCACAGTTGATGGTCCAATTGTGCCTGACAACTACATACTTTCTAAGGAATGGAGATTTCTACGGACAAAAGAATGGAGCTGCTATGGGATCATCTCTTTCACCTATAAGAGCCAATCTGTTTACGGAATCATTTGAAGAGGAGGCTATACAGAATAGTTAGAAGAAACCAAAAAGCTAGCTACTATACGTGGACAACACTTTCATCATATGGCCCCATGGAGTATTATCGATCACTTGTATTCCCTGTATTCAAATATCAAGTTTACAATGGCGACTGAGCAGGATGGAGCTTTACCATTCCTGGATGTATTAGTGAAGCGAACAAACAACAACAAACTTACCCATGGAGTATACAGAAGAAAACCAATACGGAGCGTTACCTAAATGCAGCATCACATCATCATCCACAACAGAAGAGATCATTAATCCAAACGCTAGTATACAGGGCTGAAATTATATATGATGACAAAAGCAGACCAAAAACTGGATACAGGGGAAGAGATTACACAAGGCATACCGCCGCAACCAGACAACAGGACAGGTACCTCAGCCAATGACATTAGATTTCCTACCCTAAATTGCAGGAGTCACAGATAGCACACAAAACTTTATCTAAGAAAAACGTTGGCGTACGATATCGAACAACGACGAAAATACAGCAAGTGCTTCCTCCAACAAGGATCCAGTCCCTGAACTTCTCACAAAGGGCGTTTACCAGTTGAAGTGTACAAGACAAAAAAATATGTCTTAACGACGTTAACGTCGCGACGGCTCGAAAAAATCTGTTTTTCTCGTAAGCTGCTAGCTAAATGAAAATAATTTCTGTATAAGAATGTGTCAGTTTACTTGCTTTTACTAACAATTAAGACGGGAATAAAAAATATAGCTTAATGATGTCAAGCATCGCGATGGCGAATTTTTTTAGCAAAATACTTACCTATTTTTTTATACTTTCTTCAGCTCAAAAGTTATGACTGGAGCGCACACTCAGACTGTTGAGCGTATGTCGGGTTTGGACGAGTGGCAAA
The DNA here is from genome assembly GCA_029963805.1 of Aromia moschata. NCBI lineage: Eukaryota > Metazoa > Arthropoda > Insecta > Coleoptera > Cerambycidae > Aromia > Aromia moschata. Next base: position 117,852 of record JAPWTK010000837.1, on the reverse strand, counting down.
ATAAGAAGCACATATGCAGTACACGTCATCATTTGGAATCGTTCTTGTCAGAGTTTATGTGGCGGAAGCATATCGTCGGAAGTTGCGTCGTTCTGGCCTCACGAGACTCGAACGCAATTGTTATTTGTTGAATAAATAATTTCATTAAAAAATGTTATTTTTTTTTCAAAGGTAGTCCGGGATAACGGGAAAATATCGTTATATGATAAGTAAAAACAAGATCATTTTTGTGCATAGGGATTTCAAAACATTTTTTTTGCACATAAAAACAAGTGTAAAGTTTATCACCCCTGGTGGATGTCTTGCTTTCGAGTTCTTTTCGGCTGGGCCATTCCAGTACATGGCCTCGTACTAACGTGAATAATACCGACAACATGTCTGGCCCACTATAGGAATCGGAACACCTGCTGTGATTAGAAGCCGGTTCGGCTCGGAATCGTTTTCGAAATTCATGTAATTTTATAGAACCTCAATATATGCAGATATATTTAACAGATAAGACTCCATCGTGTATTGTGTGTCATATTGCGAGGTGAATGAATTTTGAGCGAATGAATCCATTAGAGCCAACGTTTGACGCTTTACCTCTCGCAGACCACTGAGACCTTATATGTTTAAAAATACTCTATATGTCTTCCAGTTGATAGATCAGAAATCTCCTACGAGTACATATGTACATATAAATATTTTAGTTGTCTATCTAATTTTACATGTATTGAATATTATATCTTCTAGTATTTCTACATATCTATTTCTATATAATTGAACTTTTAGTAAAAATATTTCGTTTTCAGACAACTATCTTGCAGAGTAATGCAAACAATGCGGTTCATTATCGCATGAGTAAATCTTAGTCAAAAGTAAAATTTGTCATATTAATGTGCATTTAACTAACACAAAATATTTGACAAATTCGGGTGAGCCTACTGCCAGTACAGTAACGAGTATACAAGTAACGTCAACTACTTCTTAGTCAAAATCGTAGAGCGGGTACTTTTATTCCCGGTTAAGACCGATTAACTAGGCGATAAGACTGTGAAATGGTATACGCCTTAACTGGGACTAAAAATACCGGGCTTGTACTCGGGGCCTAGTATCCAATCTCCTCTGCACAATATTGATTAGTTCCCTGAGCTACCACCCTGTAATGTTAGTTCTGCACAAAACTGATCCTGTCTCTAATGATAACTGACAAGACATATGTATAGTGGTTAGGAAAAAATACAGTACGTAAATTATTGTTGATTCCCTATAATGTATATTGTACCCCAACAAGAAGTATTCCCCGTCGACATAGCATTTGTTTTATATAACTAAAAATTGTAGTAAGCTAGAATTGACAATGTATTTAAGATAACCATATATTTTTTAGGAATACAAATAACAGTACTTCACTAATCCACTCCAGCGTGATGCTTGATGAAGATAGTGAAATAAAATCCTTTGTGGATAAAACTTATAACCAAGAGACGGTCCATACATCTATTAAAAGTGACCCTAATAAGGTAATAAAATTCCATGTCATACTACGTAACAAATTTACATGTGTTATTTCCTCAGAATTATGACGAAAGAAAAACTGAATATCCCAAGGATAAGTTAATTGAAGACGTAGCGATAACACGTTATCATTGCGAGCGTTGCCCTTATGTAACGAAACAAAAGGGAGATTTATCCAAACATGTACTGATTCATAAGGACGATTCTGATGTAAGGCTTTATCAGTGTGCACATTGTTCCTATAAGACGAAACTGAAAACCAATTTAATCAGGCACGTGCTGATTCATAAGGATGCTGGCGAAGTAACAACTTATGACTGCAGTTTTTTGTACCTATAAGACGAAACACAAAGGCTGTTTGACCCAACACATGTTGATTCATAAGGATGCTTCTGAGACAACAACTTATAACTGCAGTTTTTGCTCTTATAAGACAAAATGGAAAAAATATTTACCCAAACATATTATACAGATTCACAAAGATGCTTCCGAAGTAACAACTTATGACTGCAATTTTTGTTCCTATAATACGAAACGGAAAGGAGATTTAACCAGGCACATGCTGGTTCATAAGGATGCTTCCGAGATAATGACTTATCAATGTGCACTTTGTCCCTATAAGGCGAAACAGAAAAGCCCTTTAATCAGACACATGTTGATTCATAAGGATGCTTCCAAGGTAATAACTTATGACTGCAGATTTTGTTCCTTCAAGACGAAACAGAAAAGAAGTTTAACATCACACATGCTGATTCATAAGGATGCTTCTGAGGTAAGGACTTATCAATGTGCACTTTGTCCCTATAAGGCGAAACGGAAACGCTGTTTAACCCTACATATGCTAATTCACAAAGAGTATTCCGAAATAATAACTTATGACTGCAGTTTTTGTTCCTATAATACGAAACGGAAAGGAGATTTAACCACACACATGCTGGTTCATAAGGATGCTTCCAAGGTAAGGACTTTTCAATGTGCACTTTGTCCCTATAAGGCGAAACGGAAATGCCGTTTAACCGGACACATGTTGGTTCATAAGAATGCTTCCGAAGTAACAACTTATGACTGCAGTTTTTGTTCCTTCAAAACAAAATGGAAAAAAAGTTTAACCACACATATGCTGATTCATAAGGATGCTTCTGAGGGAATGACATATCAATGTGCACTTTGTCCGTATAAGGCAAAACAAAAACGCTCTTTAACCTATCATATGCTAATTCACGAATCCGAAATAACTTACGACTGCAGTCTTTGTTCCTATAAGGCGAAACGCAAAAACTACTTGACCACACACATGCGGATTCATAAGGATGCTTCTGAGATAGAAATTTATCAATGTGCGCATTGTCCCTTTAAGACGAAATGGAAAAACTGTTTAGTCAACCATATGCGATTCCACAAAGATGCGTCTTAGGGAAAACTTATAACTGAAAACTTTGTTCCTATGGGGGTGTTTTTGCATGGGGGTAATTTTCCATATTTATTTTTTTACATAAACATCTGAATTGCTTTTTTTACATTGCCAGTTATGTATAATTTCACCAAATGTACACTGTAATATATTTAAGATAACTTTAATCTAATAAAAACCTTTATGAATATGCAATAAATTAATTCATACATGTAAAAAGCGAAACTATTTTTTAATTAATTTTGTTACATTCTCTTATACCAGGTACGTATCATTAATTCATACAGGTTGGTAAGCACTATTTAAAATAACGTATTTTCCTTCCAGCCTACTCTTTTCCGTTTTTATCAGTTGATATCAGTTGAGATCAGTGTACTATGTAAATGTATCTTAACTACGATTACGATTACGTATGGGGTAGGTACATGCCCTGTGCACTTAAGCGATGCTTATTTTGCCTCCATAGTCTAGTGATTCCATTAGTCCTGTTTCCTTAAGAACTTTAAGGATAGTTTCTAATGGAGCGTCTGTCACTTATTTTGGTTCTATTGTTATAGCCGCAAAGTTCGAATACCTGATAGCTGCCAGCACTGGGCATTCGCATAATATATGGAAAGAGGTTTCTTCCTCCTCTCCGCACCTTCTGCACTAGGGATCATTTTTCACCCCGATTGTCGTAAGATGTCGCATGAGTGGGCAGTGTCCCGTAAACAGTCCTACTATCCATCTCAGCTGGTTGCTACCCAGTTTTATGAAGTCTAGTGACTTGTCCCAGGATGGTTCGCCAGTGAACATCCGCGAGTGTCTCAACCCTGGGACTTTCGCCTAGTGCGATATGTTTTTCTCTTTAGGTCCTTCCTGACCCTCCTGGCTGTCCAGTAAGCCAGACCGCAGGTGGGTTCTGGCCCTCCCAGTGGAACCTCCACCCCTTTCTTTGCAAGAAAGTCCGCTCTTTCGTTCCCTTCATGGCCTTGGTGCCCTCTCATCCACTTGAGAGTGATACTGTTGTGTTCCGCTAGTTGTGTTAGCGAATCCATACAGTCTTTAACTGTCTGGGAATGTATTTCTCGAGCTCCCAGGGCTTTGAGTGCTGCTTGGCTATCAGAGATGATCTGGATCCTCTTATTTCTGTAAGACCTACTGGTCATCTGCGCACAAGCGGATATTGCAGTTATTTCTGCCTGAAATACGGTTGCCAAGTTCACCAGGTTTATGCTGATTTCGCACCCTGGGTTCTATTTGTTGCACCCGCTCCAGTGCTTTGTTCCGTTTTGGGCCCATCTGTAGTATACCAGATGTTCCATTCTGCTGGACTGGCGTGTGACTTCTGTCCTCCTCTCCCTCATTCGGTAGAATCACCCGATTAGGTTTGTGGAAGACTATGTCACGGCCAATTTTGTCCGACCGCATGTTTAACATACGGTTTTGCTTTTATTCTTTGATTTTTTTTTTTTTTAAAAAATTTTTTTTTTTTCCTTTAGGGCCATATTACCATGGGAATTATTACTTTGAATATATACATTTTTTTTCCCAAGCCCTGTACCTTTTTTTTCATATATTTAGGTTTTAAAGGTATTCCTATTTTTTTTTTATTTTATTTATTTTTTAAAAAAAAAAAAAAAAAAATAAAAAAAAAAAAAAAGTTGAACTATACCTTTCTTCATTTCTAGGAAATCTAAAGCAACCTAGATTACCATTGTCTGTAGACTTATTAGGACACACAGAGCAATAATCCACAGACTTTTTCTTGTTCTTGTATGTATGTACCAATACATAGTTCTTGTAGGTAATATATAACTTAAACTTTAATATAAATAAAAAAAAAAAAAAAAAAAAAAAAAAAAAAAAAAAAATTATTGTCTGAAATTTGTTAATCTAATTAATTACCACAATAATTAACAAACCAAAGAGGAAATAAATACACAACTTTAAAAACTGACGCCATGCGGCTATAAACCAAATAGGGTGGGCTATACACCAAATACACCAATTTGGTTCATTGTTATATTATCGAAACAAGTTGCGCAGTACGAAAATTTTAGGTCAGAATCAGAGCATGCGCACTAAAAAAGTTGGAGACACGAGTGCACAACTGATTACTTTAAACTGCTGACATGGGAGTTGTGAACACACCTTCATATTTTACGCTTTGCGTCTGTGCGAAAAGAACAAGGGGAAAGGCTAATCATTCTAATTGACCGTGTGAAAGGATCTTTTGGTGGGCGCTCGACGAATAGGCAGGTAATGGATTTAACCCTTTCAGTCACGACCCTAGAAAGATCAATCGGAAAAATCTGAAATTTTAAACTATAACCTAAAATGGAATAATGATACCATAAATATGGAAAACAGAATTTCCATTCCTTAATTTTTCAATGACTTCATGTCCTTTAGGAAGGACATTATGACTTAAAGAACACACCAAATATGAAAACATTGTTCAGAAATAATATATAGAAAATCAAAACTAACTGATTCCTTTAAAATTTACAGAAAAATCATAAAAAAAAACACTAAACATTATAGGGATATATTAAAAACAAACGAATTTGGTGATGAAACATAAAAAAAAATGTTTTATTAAAAAACACATTTTCAAAATTTATATTGCTCAATGTTTACTCTCCTAGAGCATGAGATTTTACATTTTGTAATTTTCATTGCTAATTTTAGTTGTCAGCCGTTGTTACTAAAATATAACTGATAAACTCGTTTGCTATATAAAGGTTTAACCATTTTAAACAAACAAAATGGACATGATTAAATCAATTTCAGTGAGGGAAAATTCAGAAAATCACAAAATTCAGAAAATTTAGATATCACAAAACACGATACAAATGATGGCACAGCACGTTGGACGTTGAGGTTATGTCAAACTGTTGCTGCAATTTTTATTGCACGCATGCGTATTTACGTTCGTTCGTGCAATATCTTACAGATAAAAATTTTAAGCCCGCAGCTATAATTATTGCGGCTATCTGCAATTTTACATGTTGCCAACTGTTTGACATTCGTGAGTCGTTCAACGTGCTGTGCCATCGTCTGTACTGTGTTTTGTGATATCTAAAATTTCTGAATTTTGTGTGTTTTTGAATTTGCCCTCACTGAGATTGACTTAATCTGTCTATTTTGTTTGTTTAAAATGGTTAAACCTTTTTGTAGTAAACGAGTTTTTTCAGTTATATTTTGGTACTAGTGGCTGACAACTAAAATTAGCAATGAAAATTACAAACTGTAAAATACAGGTAAACCTCGTTTTGCGCCGTACATTTACATACTCGTATAATATGTATATTAGTGCGTTCATCACACAAAATGATCTGTGATCAATGTGATCATAACACTTGAACACCGTAATATCGAGATCACTTTAGCAGACATTTCATGTAGCAAAGAAAATGTGTTGTAAGCAATCAGTAACCGATAGTTTATATATTTATATTTGATACCTTATGATTACTGGTGATGACCGCAACTGTTGTCCCAACACTAGAAGTGAAAGGCATAAGTAACAAGTTTTCTTTGATGAAAGGCTACCGTGTACTGACATTTCAACCGAAAAAACTAGATAAATGCGATTCGTAAACTTTGGTATTTGATTTATTACACACAAAAGATCTAAATAAATTAGAAATAACAGAAGTTACTTCTTCTAATCACTGTAGTGCGTTATAAAAAAAAATGACAGCACAGAAGTCCTGTAAACATTGTCTGTAAACTTCGTAATAAAACATATGGTTATCTAAGAGAAATTAGTTTTTCAGGATTTTTCTCTAAACGGGGTCTATGTAATATGTGAAAGTTGTGCAGACAGTATTTACACATTTTTTTTAATTTAAATATGTTTGTTTATATTTGGAAGACCGTATGGTCCCTTTTAGAACTATGAATGGTATGGAAGTAGATATAGTAGAGGTAGCCTATTTGAAAGAACATTCCGGTGCTGCTACCAAAAGCAATCCTAATGATGCCGTATGCCGGCTGTGTTTGAAAAGGGATCGCTGTATTGATCTGAATGTCCTCAATGAAAATATTGCGGAAGATATTTTTTGCTAGATGTATTCCAGAAGTTGTAAGTAAAGAATGTCCTGTTTTTAATGTAGAATAAAGTTTACTTATGTGAGAATAATTAACCTTGTAATTGTATACAGTATGGGTAAAACCAACATCGGCCAGTTGTGAAAAAGGACAAATTCTACACTTCTTTTTCTAACGACAATCGTAGGTGGTGAGAGGACCTGTATGTTTCCCTCACTACCTTCGATGCGTGTGCAGTTGCTTCTTATCTGTCCTCAGTTCTGTTTGTCCTTTTTCATAATTGACCGATGTCGGCTTTACACACACGGTATATTCAAATAAGTAATTTATTACTTATTTGGAAAATAATATTTCTTTTAATCGCTCTACTGTAAAAGTGTTGAATAAATAGAAATATATAGAAACAAAAAAAATTCATGTATTAATATTTATTAAAGTCCGTAATCATATCAAGTTGCCTGGATCATATCTGTTTCTAAAAACAGCAACACAAAAAATATTGTTTTTTAGCCACAATCATTTTATAAAGTAGCTGTATTTTATTTTCATTGAACTGTGTAAAGTGACATCCACTAGTGAATTAAAGTAACAAAGTATAGAAACCAACAGAGCGCCTACCAAGTTGACACGACTTTTTTACGATGCCACTCAACGTGGCACAGATATTTAATTTATAAATTAAATTTAGATGATACTTGCTTTGTTTGTGGATAAAACCTTGTATTGTATTTGTTTTACATAGTTGATTCATCCATTCAAGAAAATTAAACTCTCGAATTTCGTTTTCGCGGGTAAACATCCTTTCATGAACAACACACTTTCTAAAACACTTACAATAAATTATTGTATATAAATTATTTCGTCCTTCCAATTCCACGGTCGATATGTTTCAAAAATTATCTCCACATATGTAACATATCTACATAAATAATAAGTTTAATTAAAAAATAGCAAAAATATAAAGGAAAATAATACGACTTCTTATGGCAAATATTGGGATCGTGGGCACAAAGTGACGTCATTGCGCAAAGCGGTACGTATTTCAACCGCCTGGATATCATATCTTCTATTGTAATACCGTGATACTGTACCATTCTTTCTATTAAAACTCGTAGTTGGAACAAAGGTTTTTATCGCAGCTGGAACGAACTTCACAGTGTAATTTTAACAGTTCTATGAAGCATCCCACCTTACACTCTCTGTGCACGAAGTTCTGTATTATGAGCTCCAGGCCATCGTTAGCCTGGGAAATGGAAAGCGGCTCGCGCTCTGTCGTTAACCCAAAGTGTAGAAGAAATAATTAGGTTATGTACGTTTAAATTGATTTGTTGCAGTGGTATAAGTGGAAAGTTACAATTTTAACTAAATAAACTCTTTCCTGTGATTTGTCATGTTTGGAATTTGGTTTAAAAACCACAAAATTATAAATAGATTACGAACAACAAGGGCTACTTCTTAATCAGTGTAATTCGTAAAAAAATGACAGCACAGAAAGCATGTAAACTTTGCTTCAAAGAGTCGAAGGATTTCCAAGTTATTAAAGAAAGTATGCAAGAAATACTCAAGGACGTTCTGCAATTAAAAATAGTAAGTGCTCTTGTAAAGTTTCGGTACGACTAAATCGCGCAGGACACTGTTGAACCAAGGGTCAGAAAAAACACCAACAGTCAGAAAAAATTGAAATTTGGCACACATATTCAGATTATATTCAGTTATTTGGTAACCGAGTTTCATAACCCCACCCCAAAAATAGGGGGTAGTTTTGACAGTTAAGGGGTGATTTTTAGGGGTTGGATTTTTTCTTACATGAAATTGAAATCTATGTTCAATTTTTAACCCCTCACACTCGAAGGTCCCACTCGGATACCAAATACCTGAAAATAATCTGAATATGTGTGCCAAATTTCAATTTTTTCTGACCATTGGTTTTTTCTGACCCTTGGGTACTTGGCCTTGTACATTAGGTACTTGGCCTCGTAAGAAACACAGGTTTATCTAATACAAATTTGTTTTTCAGGATTGTTCTATAACCGAGGATTACGTAATATGCGAAAGTTGTGTAGACTGTGTTTACACATTTTCCGAATTTAAATCCGTCTGTTTATATTCAGAAGACTGCTTGGTCCCTTTCGTCAGGACTACGGATGGTATGGAAGTAGATATAGTCAAGACAGCCTATTTGAAGAAAAATCCTAGTGCTACTGCCATAAGCAATTCTGATGACGCCATATGCCGGCTCTGTTTGAAAATTAACCCCTGTGTTGATCTGAATGTCCTCAATGAAAATTTTGCAGAAGACATTATTGCTAGATGTATTCCAGAAATTGTAAGTAAAGAAGGTCCTGTTTTTAATGTAGAATAATATAATAACAAAGCAGTGTCAGTACATGCTAAAGGGTTGCAAATGGATGCTGATGGGAAATATGGTGCAGCTGAAAATTTGAAATTTTTGAAAGTTGAATTTGAATACCGAATCTGAAAAACCCTTAGAATTAGAGGAAAACGTGGACTCACCATGTCACCATGTCCTCACATTGCAAATTCAAATGCACCACAAAAATACACAATTAATTATGATATAGCTCAATGCCTCACTTATTCATTTTGCAGTTTATTGTTTTTTCAATACATAGTGTCTAGTTGAGCTGCAATGTTTACATTTCCAAATAGCGTAAATTTTATTCGGTCACCCAAATTTAAATCAGTTACTCCCATTTTTGTTCATAACACCACCACAGGGAAAAAAGTTGTCTAAAATGTACATGCCATACATGGTTTCCGAAGTATTTGTTCCCACTGAACACGAATGCAGTGTCAGAATTGCTCCATCACTCAGTCTTCAACAAGATGCTGAAGAATCTTCAGAAAAATGAAGTGTTCGTGTCCGGCGGGAAAAAATACTTCCGAAACCATATATTGCATGTACATTTCAGACAACTTCTTTTTTTTGTGGCGGTGTAATTTTCACCACCAAATAATGAGCATGGGAAATAAAAAAGTGCATTATTTTCTAAACTACATCCGCAAATCGATGCATTTTGTTCCTAAATATCTTGATTTAATTTTCTATTAAAACGTCAATTTTGATTACATCGAAAAATCTAGTAAGCGACCGTAGAATTTTTTCGAAATATTGATTTAAAAAAAATGGCTTCAGTTTAAAGAAAATAAAAATAAGTTTTAATCGGCCGAAAATCGGCTATAAAATCGGTAAATCTTCATAAATCAAATAGTTCTACGGGCGTCCACTAGAAAATTTAATTTTTTAGCTACAGTTAAAATTTCAAGTCACTTGGTTGAAAATTGTAGGCGCTATCTTTACGGCCGGCTCGAAAAACATGGTTTCGAGAAAACCGCGTTTAACGTTTCAAATTACTAGTTAAACAGCACCGTGACTTCACTCGGAAAACCGAAATTTTCGACCACTTTAAAAAATTTTACCCACATAAAACCTTTTGGATATCATTTTTGGATAGTTAAGGGAAGCATTTAAGCCAATAAAAAAATGGTAAAAAAAATTACAAGATAGTGTTATCCCTTAAGATAAAATAAAGCTATCAGTGTTTTTTAATAATGACGATTGAAAATAAAGAAATCATGAAAAACATAATAATTATCAGCATTAATTGTAACATTAGCATCATTAGTACACTCGAACCCCTCTTAAGTCACCAAATCCATGCATCATCTTGTTTAAGTCGCGAAATTTATTCTCTCAAGTCGCAATCATAACCTCAACGTTTTCGTGTTTTTACTTGCAAAAAGAAATATTTAGAGATATACCCGAGAATATATGGTGGTGTATTATTCTCAGGATATACCACAGCACTTGTTATAATGAAAAATGAGCCAGCTGAACGAAAAAATCAACGTAAGTATACCCAGTCGTGCGTGACAAAGTTCAATTTTCCACTTGAATGAATATTTTAAAGGTTAAATATTTTCAAAAGACACCTAACCTATTTTAAAGGTTAGGTGTCTATATTTAATGTATTACACAATATTTTTTTTTTAATAAAAATTGTACATATTCATGCGAAAATCAATTTCCAAATGTAGTTCTAAAACTTTTCCAGGTGGCGACTTAAGAGGGAACGTTTCGTGACATAATAGGGAAAAACGTGGTGAAATAAGAGGGAATGTGAATTAAGCGAAGGTGACTTAAGTGGGAATCGAGTGTAGTATCATTTTCATGACATGCTAGTGAAAAATCAAATTATTTGTAACAAGTTATAATAATTGAATTAAAAAAAAAACACCAAATAACTATTAAACATAGGTAAGAGGAATGCTAATACAGATGGATTCAGAATTCAGTTCTACATTAAAAAGTAAAGTAAAATATGGGGCATCGTATTTAAATCAAATGAGTTCAGATGTTTTGAATTTGGATAAATGGTAGTTCTATTTTAAACACCCTGTACATAATTGAGAGATGATAAAAACATTGCTGCATAGCTTCAGAGTTCTACTAAACGCAGTACTACCACCGATACGTAATTTTCTAAAATGACCAATCAGATAGTTTCAAATGTTATGGCGTTAATGAACAATATACAGGGTGTTCCTAGAAGATATGTCATAAATTTAACAGCGTGTTCCTGAATCAAATTCATGTTGATTTAACACAATTTACCTATATACAATTAAGTATCCCTGCGGAGCTACAGCCCTTCAAAGTTTCCATTTTTAATTTATTTTTTATAAAATATTTCCGTCATGTGTACAGATAAACTTTTCAAATTTGGCATGAACGCTCACTCTTAGGATGCAAATAATTGGCATGATTCTTATATATCTCACTTAAAACTGAAGGGTAGTTAACCTGAAACTTGACTCGTTTTTGGCCCACAATTCTTAGACAAAATATCTTAATCTTTTACACCATGTTGAAAATAATTAAAAAATAAAAACAATCTCTTTCTTGTTCAAAGTTCGAAAAGTTAACCGTTTTCATGAAAATTGCAATTAAATATAGACATCCAAAAAAAACGTCATCAAAGTTGGCCAAGAAAAAAAAGACGTATTTCTATTCTTATTCGAATTTATAACCTTATTTACTTGTCAAAACTGTCACATCATATGACAGTTATTGTTTATTTTACAAATTGTGACAGTCACTTGTCAAAAGTTTGACATAACCGAAAAGCTTAGACATGACTGCTATTTCTATCTCTCTCGTTCATAGCCAGAGTTGAAGACGTTTTTTTTGGATGTCTCCATATATTGGCTTTATTATTTTTTCATGGCCGTTTAGTTTTTTCGATAAAAGGTGGCTACAGAAAACAAAAGCTTATCTCTGATCAATTCATGGATGGTAGATGTCAATGTGACAGAAAAAGTAATAAATTATCAGCGGTTTCTTAAAAAAAAAAAACATAATTTGCTTTAAAGGGAAGTGTAGCCTTTTTTACTTTTTCTGGCACATTGACGTCTACCATCCATTAATTAATCAGAGATAATCTTTTGTTTTCAGTAACCACCTTCTATCGAAAAACTAAATGGCCATAAAATAATAAAGCCAATATCTTTAATTCGAATTTTCACGAAAACAATTAACTTTTTGAACTGAACAAGAATAAGATTATTTTAATGTCTTATTACTTTCAGTATGATGTAACTAGATTTAAGATATTTTGTCTGGTCTAAGAATTATGGCCCAAAAACGAATCAAGTTTCAGGTTAACTACCTTTCAGTTTACAGTGAGATTGATAAGAGTCTAGCTGATTATTTGAATCCTAAGAATGAGCGTTCATGGCAAATTTGAAACGTTTATCTCTACACATAACGGAAATATTAAAAAAAAAATGGAAACTGAAAGGCTGTAGCTCCGCAGAGATGCTTAATCGTATATAGGTATATTGTGTTAAATCGACATGATATTGATTCAGGAACACGCTGTTACATTTATGACATACCTTCTAGGAACACCCTGTATATTGTTCATTAACGCGATAACATTTGAAACTATCTGACTGGTCATTTTAGAAAATTACGTATCGGTGGTAGTATTGTGTTTAGTAAAACTCTAAAGCTATGCAGCAATGTTTTTATCATCTCTCAATTATGTACAGGGTGTTTAAAATAGAACTACCATTTAGCCAAATTCAAAACATTTGAACTCATTTGATTTAAATACGATGCCCCATATTTTACTTTACTTTTTAATGTAAAACTGAATTCTGAATCCATCTGCATTAGCATTCCTTTTACCTATGTTTAATAGATATTTGGTGTTTTTTTAAATTCAATTATTATAACTTGTAGGAACACCCTGTATAGGGAAGTCTCATGAAAATATATGTACAAGGTGATCGATTTATCATAGGAAGTGATTTTTCTGAGACAAATTAATTTTTGTGAACGGTAAATCACTTTTACTCACTTTCACTCAAATTAAGGAGAAAATAAAAGATATTAACGACGCTAAGCGTCACGACGCACAGTGGGGCAAATAGCTCATTTTTTGGACAAACGATAATTCCCAGGCCTGGAATTAATGAAACTTTTTTTTAACTATTCGTTATAAAATTGCCTTTAATTCTATCGAGCCCGAATTTTGAAATTTCAAAATTAAAGATGGCTAATCCAATATGGCGGACATAAATTTTGTAATTTTATCAAAAGATTGTTTGAAATTTTAAAAAATTGTTACTTGGAGGGTTTTTTCGGTTTCTAATCTCATTTCTGATCCCAGAATTTTGCGATTAAAAAAAAAACAAGATAGCTGATCCAATATCGCGGCCATAATATTTTTTTAAATGAAATGTACATGCGCAAACTGTTAAAAATTGTTACTTAGGACTTTTAAGTTATCGAGAAGACTTAGGTTTCGAGAATCTAAATTCGTCGAATTCTAAATTATTCATCGAAGTCTAAATTACGTAATATCGTAATCCAAAATGGCGAATCCAATATGGCGGCTTATAATATTTTTTTTAATTGACATGTAACTGCGCAAGTTATTAAAAATTGTTCCTTAGGGGTTTTAGAGATTGCTGATCATGAATCTGAAGTCCAAATTACGTAATATCGAAATCTAAGATGGCGGATCCAATATGATGTCCGTAAGTTAAAAGAATGACAAGTCATGAAAGAAACTGTTAAAATTTGTTTTTCAGGGGTTTTGCAGTTTGCTAATCTTGTTTCGGATATTAAAATTTCGATATTTTGCAAACCAGCAAGTTAAATTCAATAGGGCTGCCATACATTTTTTAAAAATTGTTTTTGAAAATAGTTAAAAATTGTTACTTGCAGGTTTTTGCGATTGCTGACTATGCATTCGTAATTTAGAATTCTAAGATGGCAGATTTCTGAAATTTTAGAGTATAGAATTAACTTTAAAAATAATTAAACTCAAACTAAGTTTCAAAAATAAAGATATAAAAACAAAACAAAAAAACTGTATTTTTATATAAAATAAGTTTCAATTATATCTGTGGGGAATTTAGCGACCTTCTTCTCTATTAGTTTTTTTTTTTGGTTTGGTTGGATTAGGTCCAGGAGTAAATAACAACTATTCGATTTTTTGCCAACGTTTCGGAGCTTTATTTCTCCTTCATCAGGGCTCAATCAATGTTGTTATTGTTGTCATGTAAGGTGGTACGTTACAAACATTGGCGGCACTGTCTATATACATATATAGTAAATGTATAAAGATAAAGACAAAACACTTAACAGGACAATACACTTTAAAAATTACTATAGTAATGATTTATATTACTATAGTAATTTTTAAAGTGTATTGTCCTGTTAATAGTGTTTTGTCTTTATCTTTATACATTTACTATATATGTATATAGACAGTGCCGCCAATGTTTGTAACGTACCACCTTACATGACAACAATAACAACATTGATTGAGCCCTGATGAAGGAGAAATAAAGCTCGAAAACGTTGGCAAAAATCGAATAGTTGTTATTTACTCCTGGACCTAATCCAACCAAACCAAAAAAAAAAGTTTCAATTATATTTGGAAATATTGGGTATTGGGTCCCCTCTTGTTCAATATATTCATTAGCGACCTGGGACCATCACTAAGCACGACATCTTCCTTCTTTGCAGACGATACAAAATTTTATGCAAACCCAATAACCGAATCAGACAAACTTGTCGCGGATATCCGGATGGTTGAATCCTGGTGTAACAAATGGCTACTACCTCTAAATGAACAAAAATGTACTGTACTTCATGTGGGATCCAATAATCCAAATATTCAGTACTTTCTGAACGGAACTGAAATACAACCAGTTACCGAGCAAAAAGACCTTGGGATTTTAATATCTTCAAACCTAAAATGGGCACCACACATTAGTAAAACCATAAAAAAAGTAAATTCAGTCTTGTATTTAGTGTCAATAACATTTAAAAACTTATCTACCGATCTACTGTCAAAAATCTACAAGGCCTATATAAGGCCAATTTTGGAGTATGCCGCCCCTGTATGGAACCCATATTTTGCTGGTGATATACATGCTTTGGAACAAATTCAACGGAAAGTAACGAGACTCTCTCCAGCTATTCGTGATCTGCCTTACGAGGAAAGACTCTCAGTGCTTGGTCTCACTACTCTAAGGGAAAGACGCATACGTGGTGATCTTATTGAAACTTACAAAATTTTGCACAGTCATTATAGTGTACATTTGGATTTCTTTAGCTTTAGTGTTGATACTCGTTTAAGAGGGCATAGTTATAAATTAGTGCGCGAAAGATTTCACAAACTATGTCGTCAATACTTTCTTTCAAATCGAGTGCACTATTATTGGAACTCTCTTCCAGAAAACATAGTTTCAGCACCAAATGTTAATTCATTTAAAAATCACTATGATATGTATTTAGCTACTTAACTACCTACTTTATATATTGTAGCATTTATTTTGGTCTGTTTGTGATATTGAGTATTATTGTCTATGAATGTTAACTATTACACACAGGGTTACTGCTAACTTTAAACGGCTTTGCCGCCTACACTTATGGCTAATAATAATAATAATAATAATAATAATAATAATAATAATAATATTTGCAACATATAATGTGAAAAGTTAAACAGCAAAGTTAGACAGCTATTCCATTAATAATGATTTATGTTATAACAGCGAAAAAGTACTTGTAATTAATGTATTTTGCTATACTAATAATTAATAAATAACACAGCCACACAAAAAAAAATCTGACCTGGGGGTCTCACTATGTGTACTATATGAATCCAGGGTCAGTTTCATCCCAGCACCTCTGTGTTCGGCCATAACCTCAAAAAACACCCTCTTTGCTATATCCGTTAAAAGCACAAACAATATGGCTCCGAAACCTCATAATCCTATAATACAATAACCCAATGGTTGTACATTACATTGGATTACGGCATGTACATAGCAGTCCTAGTTATTTATTTATTCAGAGATTTCTTTATGATGTATATTTGCTTGATAACTGTAAAATCAGTTTCATTGTGAGAGATTGCGTTACATGATTAAAGCATCGAGCTATAGGGTTATGTAGTTATGTGGCTATGTGGTTATGTGGCTGTGGGGTTATGTGGCTGTCGGTTTATCGGGTTATTGTATTATAGTATCATGAGGATTAAGAGCCATAGGGATTGTGGTTTTACGGATATGGTGAATTTCAGAGTGTTTTTTGAGGTTATGGCCGAACTCTAACATGCTGGGATAAAACTGACCCCGGATACAGATTCGGCGACCCCAAAAACATACACTACACATAGTCAGACCCATAAAGAAACCAAATAAGAGTATTTTATTAAATAGCCCTAACTGGAAACACGTTCAGAGCGCCCCCCAGCGGATCTCTGGACTCGAGTAATAAAATTAAAGAAATCTACTTTAGACTGATTCTCCAAAAATCACCTAGATGGCGCCATAATGAATGTTAAACACATATTTGTAACTGTGTTCTTTCGCAAATACAAAAGATACAATGATTAGTGAATTAGATAACTAAAATTTAAATTGTGATTGGCTGGAATCATATTCACAAATACAAAAGAATATGCTTCTGGTGAGTTCTCAGTGCCCTCTGATACATCTGTACCGTCTGGAGATATGTAACAACTAACAACAGTTTTTATTAATTAATGCCGGGATGTATGTGTGAGGTTAGGTTCTTATTTTAATGTGTCGGTAATGTTACCTTTTCCTTTTGGGTGTTTGTTGGAAGTATTTTGCACTAAATATTTATGTAAGTATTTTGACAAGTTTTTAATGTCTTCGAATTACCTTTTTTGCCACTTTTTCTTACCAGTATTTAAAAACGAGTTGTCCAGGTAAAAATGCATATCATTGTCATGCACCAAATTGTAAAAGTATCTTTTACAGAAATATTAGAAATCCTTCATTTAAAAATCAATCGTTTTTCCAAATTCGTGCAGGCACGAGGCATAATTAGGATCTATTTTAATTTTCTAGTCATTGTCCATTTCATTGGAATACAGGTTATGTATTTATTTATTTATTTATTATTTAATTATTATTTATTTGTCATTTCCATAGAATTTATTTTTCGTAACAGGTTTTATGAGAATGTTTTAATTTAAATTTTGCAGTAGGTACTGTAGAATGCATTACTGCTCATATTTATTTATCTTCAAATTTTCTTCGCACTTCAAATTTTATTTCTTAGTACTGGTAGTTCTATTTTATTTTGGTAGTGAAGATATATACATATGTCTACGATTCTACTCTACTAGTTTACACTAGTACTCTACTAGTTTACTACTAGTACTCTACTAGTTTACTACTACTAGTTTACTCTACTAGTTTACTACTAGTTACACTCTGTATATATGTCAATATATACTTTTAATAATGATGGATAATAAATTATTTAACAAATACCTAATAATAATCTTACCATTTTAATCTGTGTTCAGTAGTACATCGTACTGAAGAGAACCAAATAGTTCGAAACATGTGTAACTATCTACATTTTATCAAAATTTGTTTCTATAGACTGGCTTCTAAACGGTAAGTATATTAAGTAATCATATTGTTATTAATTTAATTTCCAATTTGTATATACATATATAAGTTTGAATTTATTCTGTCAAAAATTTATAATTAATTTTCATTTACACTAAAACAAGCTGTAGTGATGATGTCTGGAAACAATTATAAATTGCTAATCAACTGCAGCTAGTTTTACTGTAAATGTTAAATTTATTGTAATTTTGACAGCATATATTCTTATATTATAAAATTTGAATTTACCGCCTGGATATAGCGTTCTGAACTACTAAGCTGCCATCTCGCGGATTTTCAGGAAAGTTGTAGTCGAAAAGGTATATAAACTGCAGTTTTCTGCAGTGAAAAAACGTTTTCCGAGTCCAGATGTCCGACAGATGGTGCTAGTATGGTGTTTCCATAAATCAACATGGAATCGAACCCTCTTATTTGGTTTCTTTATGGTCAGACCCCCACGTTAGAAACTTTTTTTTTTACCGGGTTTTAGAGTTATGGGGTTATGTGATGATGAGGTTATGTGGTTATATGGCTATGGGGTTATGGAGTTATTGGGTTGTAGGGTCAGTCGGTTATTGTATTATAGGATTATGAGGTTTCGGAGCCATAGGGTTTGTGATTTTAACGGATATAGCAAAGAGGGTGTTTTTTGAGGTTATGGCTGAACCCAGACGTGCTGGGATGAAACTGATTCCCCCCCGGATTCGGATCCAGTGACCCCAAAAACATGTTAGTACATATAGTGAGACCCCCAGGTCAGAAACTTTTTTGTGTGTGGCTGTGTAATTAATGTAAATAAAATGAATTATTGCTGTTATTTCCTTCTTATTCTATATTAATGTCCCAAAAATATTCCTTGTCAATATAATCAAATTAAAACTTTATTTTATGAATTTTTAAATATTTAATAAATCACCAATATATTTGCATGACAGCGCTATTTTACGATAGTTTTATAATTTCCAATAAGCCATCACTCATTATCCAAAACATAAAGAGTCAACAGGTAAAATAATACTTTTAGAATTTTACGAACTTTTAGCAGTTAGCGGTTTCCTAAAAATTATTACAACTGCATAAAGAGTCTAAACTTTGCTATTAAATAATTTTTTTTAACTAGACTTTAGATAAAATTAGGCCATATTGGATTCGCCATTTTGGATTACGATATCACGTAATTCAGACTTAAGATTCTCGATCAGAAACCCTTAAAAGTCCTAAATAACAATTTTTAACAATTTGTGCATGTACATTTC
The DNA here is from genome assembly GCA_029963805.1 of Aromia moschata. Lineage (NCBI taxonomy): Eukaryota > Metazoa > Arthropoda > Insecta > Coleoptera > Cerambycidae > Aromia > Aromia moschata. The sequence goes on along the minus strand of JAPWTK010000837.1, from coordinate 98,670 downwards.
ATTAAAAAAAATATTATGGCCGCCATATTGGATCCGCCATCTTGTTTTTTTTTGAATCGCAAAATTCTGGGATCAGAAATGAGATTAGAAACAAGAAAAAAAAACCAAGTAATAATTTTTTATAATTTCAAACAATCTTTTGATAAAATCTTAATTTACTTACAAAATGTATGTCCGCCATATTGGATTAGCTATCTTTAATTTTGAAATTTTAAAATCCGGGCTCGATAGAATTAAAGGCAATTTTATAACGAATAGTTTAAAAAACATAAGTTTCCAAGCATTTGGAATTGAATTTTTCGACGGTATTGCTCGTTCAACATATATACAAGTATACATAATACATAAATAAATATGTTTTATTTACAACAAAAAATATATGTAGTAAACCAAGGTTTTGATAGCTGAAATATTGTATAATTTATAATAAATAAATATATTTAGATATCTCAACAATAAATAATATACATACAAATGCAACTTAAATATTTACCAATGAGTAAATAAGATAATGTGGCGAAAACGCCACTAGGATGCATCGCCGACCAGCCGGGTAGCAATGAAGCTAGCCGACACGTCACCGCGTTCTATTCTTTTCGGGACGTATCGCGAACGTCGTACGGGACGAGCCTGGCATGATCGAGGCGTCATCTAGAGTTTTCGGCGACACTATAAAATAGCCGGACTAGGCGGCGGGATAATAGTCTCTATTTGAATAGGTGAATATTTGAATTGCGCTTTCCGTACAACGCTCTAATATAAATTGTATAAAAATAAATCAGTGTAGTTACGTAGTGTTTAGTCCGTAGTTGTATTTATTAAATAAATAGAGTTAGTTTAAAAGTGCGAGTTTAATTTTTCACACCTCACGAACCCGAAATAAATATAACGTTACAATAACAACAACCCCCAGAAAAATTAAAACTTAATTATTTAATATTGCAAACTCGTAACTTTTTCTTAGTTCATTAGAGGTTACTTTTCTGAAAATATTTCCACTTAATTCAGCAAAGGCAGCAGTAATTTTTTGCTTCAAATCAAAACACAAATTGTTTTCTGCACAGCCCATTTGTCTATTCGAATTCAAAGAATATTAACAATTACTTTAATAAATAGGTATGTATGTATGTATTTACCTATAGTTAGGCCAAAAACTGTTCTTCACACATACTTTCACACTTAAATCCTGGAAGTTTTGCAAGTTGAATACTGTTTATTACTCAGTTTTTATTTGCATTAGAAGAAGCCCTCAATGGACTGAAATTTAGAAATGGACTATTTAGTACATTGATCATATTTTTAAGTGGATGTTTTAGTAGTCCAAATAAGAATTTGGGGATCGGACATAATTTTTGAAATAATGAAAATAAAAAAGAGTTCGAAAATCAAACACATTTACGAATTATAAAGAACGTTTATTGTTAAAAAAAAAATTGAGGCACCCCGATGCTCAGCACTGTTTTCTATGAACAGCGTTAGGAAGCTATATTTTTTATCTGTCTTAAAAGGCAGAAGCGTCTGGCTTTAGTTGTCTAAACTTTAGTTTAAGAAACTAGACTTAGTTTAGTTTAGTTTATTTGTGGTTAGGAAAGTAAATTGATACATTCTTTACAGAAATTATATTCATTTAGCTAGCAGTATATGGAAAAAACTGTGCACTCAACAATAAATGAACCATAACTTTTTAAATACTGATATTACAAAAAAAATATATCAAATAGAAAAATAACTCATAATTAATGCCTTTGTAATGGTAAAGTAAGACACATTTTTTATTTTTTGCCTTATTTTTGAGTGAAGATGAGTAAAAGTGATTTACCCTTCACGAAAATTAATTGTCAGCCGTGTCCGAGAAAAAACTAACTTCCTATGATAAATCGATCACCCTGTACCTAAAATAAAGTGTAGAATCGAAATTTGGAATAAAAAAGGTACCATTCCATTTAAAATAAGGTAGTTGGTAGATGCAACCTTCGGGTATAAGCTGAAGTGCAGCCAACTTGAAAATAATTTCACTCAGTTCAGAAAATAATTTCAAAATTCCGCCATATGCCTGTTAGTTAGCGTTCAGATTTTCACTAATCTGTTATTTCTACAAGCCCCGATATTTTACTTGTACAATGTACTTTTTTATTATCAGTCGTTAAGAAGAGTGGACAAAATATTTGTTAATTTCATAGCACTAGTTATTGTTTATATTTTCTTATTTTTAGAATACAAAATCCACAAGGGATCCAAAAATCTGCTTATCATGTCAAACATCTTTGATAAACTACTATCAATTTGTGACCAAATGTTTAGTAAAACAAGAAAATATAGTGGAACGTGATAATCGAGACGCATGCTTGGCTATTAAGTCAGAGGAGCTCGATATTAAAATGGAGGAGGAAGAATGTGATAGGTAGTTTTCCACCATTAGTAAACTGATTTTTTTGTAGTTGTTAAGGCTTAGTAATTTAACTACAGCTTAAAGCATAACTAAAAAAAATATATTATCTGTAAAAATATAAAGCAACCTCCTTTCTTCTCAACTTTGATATTCCTGGAGTGGGTACTGGAACCTTCGGCATAGAAACAAAAAACTGGACGTTTTCCACGAAACACCGAACTACTATACTTTTCTCGACGCGCGTTTCGCCAACTAAGTTGGCATCTTCAGCAGGAAATTAAAATTAAATTCTAACCTACACACTTACGCTATTTATACTAAATTTGTCGCCATGGTTCACTGAACTGTAACTGTCTATATACATATATATAGTATAAATAGTGCAAGTGTGTAGGTTAAAATTTAGTTTTAATCTTCTCCTGAAGATACAAACTTAGTTGGCGAAACGCGCGTCGAGAAAAGTACAGTAGTTCGGTGTTTCGTGGAAAACGTCCAGGTTTTTTTTTTCTGTTTCTTTTTATCTCTAATGTTGATATGGCAATGGGGATTACTTCATGAACAGGCTGTATATAGTAATAAAAATCATAACATCTTTATTCAATGTAGAGACAGAAATATAAAACGTTACGTACATACGAGATGTGGCTATTAAATAACCGAACTGCTGTCTTAACACTTTTTATTCGTTACCAATTACAGAAGCAACTTTTTCGCCTTCAATTGACTCCCCTTGGTGATCATTACACCACTCCATACGATTGTTCCATTGTTGAAAGCAGTGCTGGATATCCGCTTCTGTCAGCTAGTTCAGAACCTCCATCGCTTTTGCTTTAACAGCTTCACTTTCCTTTTTCCCGTTCTGCACCTGGATCAGTTCAATGTTTTTAGAAGTCAGTGTAAATGTTTATTCTTAATTTCTTTTCTAGGAGTGAGGAGTTTTGGCCCCATTTTTGCGCAAACTTTGCGCATGTTGAACGATTCATGCAATCAACGTTCATGATCGTTAGAATTCATATCGTTAGAAATGGCCAGAAGGCAATATTGTTACAAACATGTCATATTGTAAGAAAGGTTTTGGGATAGGATGAATTTCCTCCCCTCGCCTGAGCCTAATTTCTGCTGGAGGCGGGGATGAGATATCAATCCATCACTGTCTGCAGTAGGAATAGGTAAATGTTTCCCAACGTTTACCCTAAGAAGAGTGGCTATAAAGTCGGCGAAATAGTAATAATAACAGTTCTGTTCAACCTTGTCGCGACACGCTGGCAGCGTGCTGGTAGCAGCATCAGTTCGGTTATTTAATAGCCACACCTCGTATGTATCGTGATTAGGAAAATAATACAATACATTATTGTTGGTTGCCTATATTACATATTGTATCCCAGCAAGAACTATTCCCCATTGACATAGCATTTGTTTTGTATAAATAAATATGGTACTAAGCTTATTGACAATGTGTTTAAGATAACCATATATTTTTTAGGAATACAAATTACAGTATTTCACTAATGCACTCCAATGTGATGCTTGATGAAGATAATGAAATAAAATCCTTTGTGGATAAATCTTTTAAGCAGGAGGCATACGATATGTCCATCAAAAGTGACACTAATCAGGTAACAAAATTCCTTGGCATAGTACAAAGTAAATTAACATGTGTTATTTCCTCAGAATGGTCAATATCCCAAGGATCACGAGTTAATTGAAGACGTAGCGAAAACACATTATCATTGCGAGCATTGTCCTTATGTGACGAATCAAAAGGGAGATTTATCCAAACATGTACTGAATCACCGGATAAGAACTCATGACTGCAGTTTTTGTTCCTATAATACGAAACGGAAAGGCGATTTAACCACACACATGCTGATTCATAAGGATGCTTCCGAGGTAATGACTTACCAATGCGCACTTTGTCCCTATAACACGAAATGGAAAGGCAATTTAAGCAAACACATATTGATTCATAAGGATGTTTCCGAAGTAACAACTTATGACTGCAGTTTTTGTTCCTATAAGGCGAAACAGAAAAACCATTTAAACGCACACATGCTAATTCATAAGGATGTTTCTGAGGTAACGACTTATCAATGTACACTTTGTCCCTATAAGGCGAAACGGAAAAGCTATTTAACCGGACACATGTTGATTCATAAGAATGCTTCCGAAGTAACTACTTATAGCTGCAGTTTTTGTTCCTTTAGAACTAAACTGAAAGGCAATTTAACCAGGCACATGTTGATTCATAAGGATGCTTCCGAGATAACAACTTATGACTGCAGTTTTTGTTCCTACAAGGCGAAACAGAAAGGCCATTTAATCACACACATGCTGATTCATAAGGATGCATCCGAGGTAACGACTTATGACTGCAGTTTTTGTTCCTACAAAACGAAACGCAAACACTATTTGACCACACACATGCTAATTCATAAGGATGCTTCTGAGATAACAATTTATCCATGTGCGCATTGTTCCTTTAAGACGAAATGGAAAAAATATTTGGTCAAACATATGCGGATCCACACAGATGCTTCTTAGGCAACAACTTACAACCGAAAACTTTGTTCCTATGAGCACAGTCGTATGTTGATTCTTCTGGATGTAACCAGTACACTGAAAAAATTGGGTAGTAGTTTTCCATAGTGTTTTTACGCAGTAAATAGGTGAAATGCTTTTTTTACATTGTCTGTTATGTATAGACATAAAAAAAAAACGTCATCAAAGTTGGCCAAGAAAAAAAAGACGTATTTCAATTCTTAATCGAATTTATAACCTTATTTAGCTTGTCAAAAGTTTGACATAACCAAAAAGCTTAGACATGACCGCTATTTCCATCTCTCTCATTCATAGCCAGAGTTGATGACGTTTTTTTTGGATGTCTCCATATAATTGTACACTAAAAACCTAAGTATATAAAATAATAGTATTTTACTTTGGATTTTTGTTCAACTCAACACCTACTGACAAGAAGTGTGTGGCAAAGACTTTAAGTCAGCAGATTGTGCAGAGGATATTGTATCGCCAAATAAGAAAGGAAAATGTACTGTCAATATTTTTAGGAAAATATGTAGGTACCGTATTTTTATTTTATCTGCCGTTTTGTAGATTGAATCTGAGATTATTTTAATGTCAATATTAAATGTGACCTCATCGATTTGTAGTTTTTGTATAGTTGCATTAAAGTTTTTGATAACACTTGTGGTTACCGATATTTGATTTTTTAGCAAGTTTTCTAGTTGGTGTTCATCATTTGTTAATTTGTTAATACAATTTGCATAATATTCGCCGTCTTCTGAATCTAAGTTTCCTAAATTCATGTTTTCAAAATTTGGTTCAATTGTTTTAATTAGATTTTCTAATATTTTTTTTTGTGTATTTATAATGCGCGTTTGACTGCAGCAGTCTTTTGAATTAGTCTATGCACCAGCGACGCGTCGAAAAAATGTTAAGTATTCAGATGGATTAATAAAATTACAACGTTCATTATTCTCACCTAGGTAAACATTATTCTATATTAAAAACAAGACCTTATTTATTTACAACTTCTGGAATACATCTAGCAATACTATCTTCTGCAATGTTTTTATTGAGGACATTCAGATCAATACAGCAGTTACTTTTCAAACAGAGCCGGCATACGGCATCATTAGAATCAAGGGCGTAGCCAGTATTTATGTTTGGGGGGGGGGGGCGTACAATGCAGATTAAAGCCAAAAGGGGGGGGCGATCGCCCCCATCGCCTCCCCCTGGCCACGCCCTTGATTAGAATTGCTTATGGTAGCAGCACCGGGATTTTCCTTTAAATAGGCTGTCTTGACTATATCTACTTCCATACCATCCACAGTCTTGACGTAAGGTGTAAACACTGTCTACACAACTTTCGCATATTACGTAGTCCTCCGTTATATAAAAATCCTGAAAAACAAATTTGTCAATAGTAATAATGCAAATTAAATTTATTTAAAAAAAAAACTGAAATGTATACAGCAAAGTAGTTTAACTGTTAATTGTTAACGAATACCTTTTCTGTTACAGACTCTTTCTTACATCTAACACTAAACTTATTTGCGCGTTTTTTTTTTTTTTTTAGTAACTATTGCATTTGTCAGTTTAATATGGAAACTTTACAAGAACACTTACTATTTCTAACAGCAGAAAGTCGAGTATTTCTCGTATACTTTCTCTAATCACTTGGAAATCCTTAGACTCTTTGAAGCAAAGTTTACACTCTCTCTGTGCTGTCATTTTTTTTAAATAAATTACACTGATAAGAAGAAATGACTATTGATGTTTATAATCCATTAATAACACAGCCATACAAAAAAAAAAGTTTCTGACTTGGAGGTCTCACTATGTGTACTATATGTGTTTGGGGTCTCTGAATCCGAATCCGGGGTCAGTTTGATCCCAGCACGTCTGGGTTCGCTCATAACCTCAAAAAACACCCTCAAATTTGCTATATTCGTTAAAACCACAAACCCTATGGCTCCGAAACCTCATAATCCTATAATACAATAACCAACTGTCCCCACAACCGAATAACTCCATAACCCTATAGCCACATAACCACGTAACCCCATAACCCTAAAACCCGGTAAAAAAAAGTTTCTGACGTGGGGGTCTGACCATAAAGAAACCAAATAAGAGGGTTCGATTCCATGTTGATTTATGGAAACACCACACTAGCACCATCTGTCGGACATCTGGACTCGGAAAACGTTTTTTAACTGCAGAAAACTACAGTTTGTATACCTTTTCGACTACAACATTCCTGAAAATCCGCGAGATGGCAGCTTAGTAGTTCAGAACGCTTAATCCAGGCGGTAAATTCAAATTTTATAATATAAGAATATATGCTGTCAAAATTACAATAAATTTAACATTTACACTAAAACTAGTTGCAGTTGATTAGCAATTTATAATTGTTTCCAGACATCATCACTACAGCTTGTTTTAGTGTAAATGAAAAATTAATTATAAATTTTTGACAGCATAAATTCAAACTTATATATGTATATACAAATTGGAAATTAAATTAATAACAATATGATTACTTAATATACTTACCGTTTAGACGCCAGTCTATAGAAACAAATTTTGATAAAATGTAGATAGTTACACATGTTTCGAACTATTTGGTTCTCTTCAGTACGATGTACTACTGAACACAGATTAAAATGGTAAGATTATTATTAGGTATTTGTTAAATAATTTATTATCCATCATTATTAAAAGTATATATTGACATATATACAGAGTGTAACTAGTAGTAAACTAGTAGAGTAAACTAGTAGTAGTAAACTAGTAGAGTACTAGTAGTAAACTAGTAGAGTACTAGTGTAAACTAGTAGAGTAGAATCGTAGACATATGTATATATCTTCACTACCAAAATAAAATAGAACTACCAGTACTAAGAAATAAAATTTGAAGTGCGAAGAAAATTTGAAGATAAATAAATATGAGCAGTAATGCATTTTACAGTACCTACTGCAAAATTTAAATTAAAACATTCTCATAAAACCTGTTACGAAAAATAAATTCTATAGAAATAACAAATAAATAATAATTAAATAATAAATAAATAAATAAATACATAACCTGTATTCCAATGAAATTGACAATGACTAGAAAATTAAAATAGATCCTAATTATGCCTCGTGCCTGCACGAATTTGGAAAAAACGATTTATTTTAAATGAAGGATTAATTGAAATATTTCTGTAAAAGATACTTTTACAATTTGGTGCATGACCATGATACGGATTTTTACCTGGATAACTCGTTTTTAAATACTGGTAAGAAAAAGTGGCAAAAAGGTAATTCGAAGACATTAAAAACTTGTCAAAATACTTACATAAATATTAAGTGCAAAATACTTCCAACAAACACCCAAAAGGAAAAGGTAACATTACCGACACATTAAAATAAGAACCTAACCTCACACTTACATCCCGGCATTAATTAATAAAAACTGTTGTTAGTTGTTACATATCTCCAGACGGTGTACAGATGTAGCAGAGGGCACTGCGAACTCACCAGAAGCATATTCTTTTGTATTTGTGAATATGATTCCAGCCAATCACAATTTAAATTTTAGTTATCTAATTCACTAATTATTGTATATTTTGTATTTGCGAAAGAACACAGTTACAAATATGTTTCTTTTATTATGGCGCCATCTAGGTGATTTTTGGAGAATCAGTCTGAAGTAGATTTCTTTAATTTTATTACTCGAGTCCAGAAATCCGCTGGGAGGCGCTCTGAACGTGTTTCCAGTTAGGGCTATTTAATAAAATACTCTTATTTGGTTTCTTTATGGGTCTGACTATGTGTAGTGTATGTTTTTGGGGTCGCTGAATCTGCATCCGGGGTCAGTTTTATCCCAGCAAGTTAGAGTTCAGCCATAATCTCAAAAAAACACTCTGAAATTCACCAAATCCGTAAAACCATAAACCCTATAGCTCCTAATCCTCATGATACTATAATACAATAACCCAATAACCCCACAACGAAGCGAAATATCACATCAGCTTGTTGCTGAAATTATTACGACTTAAGGTGCATCTGGTAACATCGCACCGGTAGCGTGTTGCGAGGTCGTGAATGCTAGTTTCACCCCCGTGGTCAAAAATTTGACATAATCGAAAAGCTTCGACATTTACCGCTATTTGTATCTCTCATTCATAACCAACTTTGATGACGTTTTTTTTATGTCTATAACAAGAAGTCTAGAACTAAGGGCCGGTTTTACAATATGGGGTTTAGCGCAAGTTCAACTAAACCAAAGCTCAATTTAAGCCCAAGCTTAAACTCAGTTGCGTTTTATAAACTGAACACAACCCTAGCTTAGTAGAACCCGCAAAAGCGTCGAATGAACTACAGTTGATACTACTAGCACATGCGCAGTTCGGTTTAACGCTAGTTTCTCTCCAAAGGATCCATAAAAAACATAATATATGTTTTTCATGAAAAAATCTAACCTTATCATCATACAAAAAAAACTATAATATAATGAAAAGAAGAATTAAATAAGATAGGTAGGTATGGATGAAAATTAATTAATGATCTAATTTTTCCACAAAAGAAGAGGTTACTTAGATATATAATACATAAATATATAAATATTATAAATAATTAAAAATGGTAACAAAAACTGTGTGAAACAGAACTCTTTTTTTCATTTCTTTTCTGTTGACTAGACTTAAAAGGTGAAAGAGTATAAGTTATATAAAAGTTTACGTAAAAAGATATTTACGAAATAAATCACTTTGTTCACAACAACTTTTAATCAGTTTTATTTGTCTCCTCTAAATTTTACATTTTGTCACATTGGAGATATACATACATGTGTATAAATCGTACCACAGACTCTAAGTGGTAAAATTAAGTTTCAGGATATTTAGAAAGAAAATCTACCACAGCAATTTTACTTTTTTCACTTACAATTAGCAAAGGTTTAGCAGACCGAATTTTGCAAGATTGTGCTATTTTTAATATATTGCACGAATAATAAAACAAGAATAAACACACCAAAAGAGGCTATATGTGTTAATTATCAACTAAAGAATTGTTTGTCCTTTGTGATTTTACTATTAAAGAAAAAATTTTCATTTCTCAGTTTTTTACATTTATTTTTGAAATTACATACATTCATAAATAAATAAAATTTAAATATTTTATTTGTTAACATTATTAAGTTATATGTATATCATATCGACTTCTAGATATACAGGGTATCTACTAATATAGGGTACACTCAATAACTTTTGACCGGAAAGATTAGAGTTTTAGAATTTTTCGTGTCTTGCTTTTTTTTCCATAACCACTAGATTTGAGAAATAATTAGGAACATGTATTTTTAAATGGAACACGCTGTACATTTTCGAATAATTGTAATTTACAAGTCATTCTGAATACGAAAGAATCAATATACCTAATCAGTTTTCGAACTTACTTTTTTTTTTATTTCGAAATTGACGAAGTGCTCGAGGATGATGATCATTTATATTATTATAAGTCGATAATATCTTAATCATCACTCATCACTTAAAATTCTATATAATTATTCTATTCCTAACAGAGGCGTAGAAAAACACTTTAAACCACCCTGGTTTCCCAACAAAATATATTTAAATATTTATATTACCTTGAACCAAGTTTAAACCACCAAAATTGGGGGCTCAGCAAAGCTTTACATTAAGCGAAGCTCAATAGTGTAAGCTTGTATTGTAAAACGGTAAAGTATTAAATTCCAGAGCTTATTCTAAGTTTAACGTTAAACATGGCTTAAGCCACTCTTGTAAAACCGGCCCTAAGGAGACCGAACTGCGGCTTTTCGCTGTATAACGCGACGGGCTCGAATATGTCCGCCTCCAGAGGTAAGTAAAATGAGAAACTGGTCATGGTATTTTTAATTTCAGTAGGAACTGATATCCTCAAAATGATATGGCATAATAAAACACCCATTTTTAAACTGAAATGAAGTAAACTGATATTTCAGGTAAAAGAAACACAGCAATAAACTGATGTTTCAGGTAAAAGAAATACACTCGACATCCGTATATCCGAACTTTTCCGTTCCGCAAAGTTCCACATTTCCGAACTCTCTTCACCTCCGGATAACCGAACTGCTGGCGCATGCGCAAAGGGTTTTTCTGGCTCATTCGTCATTCGACAGCAACATTCGACATTCTACAGCAACAAGTTCGGTTGTGTGGAAGTACAAGTTCGGAAATATGGTGAGAAAAAGTTCGGAAATATGGTGAGTTCGGATATGCGGATGTTGAGTGTCCAGCAATAATCAGCCTAACCTAACCAACCAAAACATGACAAAAATTAATGAATGAAACTTTAACCAAACAAAATATTTTGTTTAATTTAACAACTGACTCCTAATCAAATGAACACGATTATATTACTTTCATGTTTATAACAAATATCCAAAGTAACTTATAGACAGAATAGATATTATATTATTATTTTCTGCTAAATTACAAATTAGTAGTCGGGTTTCTTATTTAGATTTCCGCGGGACACTGTCGTAGAATATACCTTTTAATCCCTTATTGTATTGTCAATCTTATGTATTAAACAGAAAAAACGGTGCAGAATTATTTATTTCCACTTCGTTTTTTGTAGTACAGAATAATCTTTGAGTTTTTAAACATAAAAATTAACGGGGCTTGATACCTTTGCGGCCGTTCTTCCTGTTTTTTTTTTTCATAATTTATTTTGAGCAAACGAAGAGACGAAGAGGGATGGGGTTTTCTGTAAGTGAACGTACTCATGTTAGTGTACAAAATTATATTTTATGTCACGCCTTCTTCTGGACCATAAAAGGGATCATTATCATCACCTTCAGACTCTTTTCTCTTGGATTCCAATCGCTCACACCTGCCCGCTTTCACATTTCACACCTGTCCCAGCGCCGCTCGTCATAAATACATCGTAACTCCGTCAATTTTTCGAATTTCACTTTGCCGCTTCGTACACACATTATTGAAGCTTTTATCTAAAAAATATGTCTATTATCTATTATCTATGAAAGAAAAAAAATCTTTTTTCTGAAGCCGCAAAGGTATCAAGTCCCCTTAAATTTCCTATCGCCGTTGACCTTGACATCAAAAATCAATATCTAACGTTCAAAGTCCAACAATCCGTAAAGAAACTACAACTCACATAAAATTATCTATGAAATTAGTTGTTTTCTCTAAAATATCCAAGTAATTTTATAGAAGTGAATGGTATCGCCATCTATCTACACTTGTGACACTAAAGCGATGAAGCTTTTGTCCATAAGAGTGACCATTTATCATATAATATACATATTGACCATCTCCATAGTAAAAAATGCGACTGACAGCCGTCGTCCAAATGTAGATGGCGCTAAGTGATAATCGTCGTCAACGCAAGGTAGCACTTCGAACTGACAGAAGTTAGTCACGTAGCAGATGGTTCTCTTTGTAATACGAGATGGCGATTAGCGATGTCAGTATTGTAACTATTCGTTACTTTTTATCCGTTACTTGGCGCGGTAACGGATACTGAGTAATCGTTGGAAAAAGTATTCGTTACTGAGTACAGAGTACTTTGGAACTGGCTCCGTTGCCCCGAGTCATGATTACATGTAACGACGAATATTTCGGACTCGGTAGTATTCGTACTCGTACTTGTACCTGCCTATAACTGTAACGTACCACACCGCGCGGATTTCGGATATTGAGTTTGGTATTGGTATTTATTAAGGTGTCTAGTATACGATCGGATATTTTATATAATAGGTAATTTGTAATTATTCAACGTGATGAACACTGATACCTAATAATTATTGTGAAATAAGTATATCACAGAATTTAATTGTTTATTTACCTTTTTTTAGTGTACTCTGCAGGAGAAAAATGAAATATTATGTTTTTAATTGACATACACATTTTATATTATCTTATATTTTAGAATGATACCTACTGTTAATAAACTCCAATTTTTTTTTAATGAAGGGATTCCTCAGACGAACAGTTACAAGTAACTGTACTTCTAGTAATGTTAAAAAAGTAATTTGTACCGTCGTATACATAAGTGCTGTACTCAGTAAACAATACAAAGTAACGAGTACGCGGTATAAAAGTAACGATTACTCAGTACTAAAAAGTAACTGTATTTGACATCACTAATGGCGATAGTTATGAAAAATATTTCTGTGATGCTTGTTCATATATCATTTTTGTTTTATAGCTTTAGACAAAGATAATATTAAAACTAATCAGCCGGTCCATTCCTTTGCTATTAACTTGGTAAACACGAATTTCCATGAATCCAGGATTCAATCATAATTAAAAAAAAATTAATTTTCGTCTATTAATGCATAAACTATTGTGCTTCCCTTAGCCATTATACTTATTATATTTAACCAATATTAACAACAATGACTACTTTTATTTAAAATTTATATTATATTTTTTATTAATAAAAAATATTATACAAATAAAAATTTAAGCACTTAGCACTCAATATTTTTTGCTTGTTGAAAGCAGATAGGTACCTAAAAAAAATTCTAAATGTACCCATATTATTCAGGTGGGGTCTTCCTGTGGGTTTTAGAGATTGCTTGAATGTAGGCAAACAAAATTATAATTGTACGGCAGATATCTGTGGCTTTGATTAACACAACACGAGGAATTTCGGTGAACACTTGAGGAAAAATGTAATCACTTTTACGTATTTGTTTGAAAACATTTTTACTTCGGAGCCAACACAAAACCTGATTTCTGTAGAATACTCTGCTTCGGCCAATAACAGAAAGCATGTATGTGCCCGAGTGGCCGAAAATAACTCAAAACAACAAAAGGAGTGCAAGTATACCATTCGTAGGAACTGGTAATACTTGCCGTTGTTTGTTTTTAACACATTTTAAAATAGCTACTCACTGTAAACTTTAATAAAAAGAGATCTAATTTCACGCATTGGCAGATGGTAGCTCACCATGCAAGAATTTGACTTCGACATAAAGTATGGACCAAGGACAGAAATGACTTCCATAGCTGCTCTTACTTGCTACAGTTGCTACCCGATGACTCGCTTCACGGAAATCGACATGCTTCACGTTAATGTGACTGAAGATGATTGGGTGCTGGCAGCATAAAGATATTAATTTCTGTCCATGAGGAATTATGTATAGAATTGCATCGAGTCGAGTTTGGCTTAACCCTTTCCATACCATACCTGAAATGATGATGCATTCTTGCCAGGACCAGACTTTATTACAAGCCACCAGGACCAGTGCCGAATATATACTACGTCGGGTGTAAAAAAAAAATTAAAACGTGCATAAAAATGTTTTTATTTATAAGAGTATCATAGAGTTTATTTTATTATGTAACAAAATATAATTATTCAAAATGTTTGCTTTGTATGGTATACTTCAAAGCAAGGCTGTACACATAGGCCAACGTTACATTTCGCACACATGTACCTGGACGCTTCTCTTTTCTTGAAGTACTACAACACTAAATGCAAGTCTCAATTCGTATTCGAGCATGGACGCTCCATAGACGCCACGTCCCCACCTTTCCTGACCCCCTCTATGACGCCGAGAAAAGTGTCGTATTTATACGGCAGCAGGCTATTTATACGGCAGCAAGTGACACATTTATGCGGCTCTGGTCCTACTAAGGGAGCTAAATTTAATAATCGTCACATATATACGGCAGTGGTATAAAAACACTGTACAACACTGAACGTATACAGGGTCGCTGATATATATGGAAACGGTCGATTATCTCCTAAATTAAGATACCTAGCGGAAAATATTAAGACACAAAAGTTTTAGGGGTTTTTTAAAATCTATCACAATAAAGAAAAATTAAGTATACAGGATCAGTCAAAAAGTCATGACGAAACAAAGTTGCTTTTTCCTTAATGGAACACTCTGTATATTATTCCACATTTCAATTATTCCCGAAATTCTAAACAAAATTCATATGGCACATCGTTACCTAAATTTAACCGTTTTCGAGATATCGAATTTTGAAAATAACTTTTTACTATTCTCAAATTTATTAAAGGAAAAGACCGAAATGATGGATATTTATTATGAAAATTACACAAGGTGGAAGATATGGATGATTAAATTTTAATTATTATTTTTTTACAGAAAATAAAAAAGCATAATTGTTCAGGGTTGATAAAAATGCATGAAACGAAAAAAAATGTATTTTTTTAATGAATGTCCTGGATATTTCAAATTTTATGAAAACAATAGTTATGCCAGAAAAAAAAAAAGAGAGAAAACAAGTTTTAATAAACAACAAATAATTTTTTTTGGAATTCTATTTTATTATAAGGTGCTCAAAGTGTTCACCATTTACCTCCTGACAGTAATGAATTCGTTGAACAAAATTTTGTAGTGAATCTAAAAGTGTGTTGGGAGGAATGGTGGAAATTTCATGCCTTATCCTTTCTTGCAACTCTTCGATATTTTGCGGCCTATTTTTGTAGACTACATTTTTTTATGTGACCCCACAGAAAAAAGTCAAGTGGGGTCATATCGGGAGACCTAGCTGGCCATTCAATTGCCCCCTGCGTCCAATCCATTTATCAGGAAAGGTTTCATCTAGATATACCCCGTACCAAACGTCCAAAATGTGGAGGAGCCCCATCTTGTTGAATCCATATTTGTTCTGCCGGTAAATTGGGATTGTTATTGTTCGGGAATAATCGTCTAAGCTCTGGAATAATACGCTCTTGCAAAAAGTAATAAATATCGTTCAGAGGTCAAATTTCCGTTTATAAAATAGGGTCCTATGACGTGTCCACCAATAATGCCACACCAAACATTTACTTTTTGTGGTCGTTGGGTGTGAACTTCCTCCATCCAATGTGGATTTTGGTCTGACCAATACCTACAGTTGTGTCGGTTTACATGCCCGTTTAAACAAAATGTAGATTCGTCAGAAAACAATATGTGGTTGACAAAGTTGACATTTTCGTTTAATTTATCCATAATAACTTCGCAGAACTCGATTCTACGGTCAAAATCGTCTTCACTCAACTCTTGTAACATATGAATTTTATATGGATGGAATTTTTCACGTTTGCAAATTTTTTGAATGGAATATCGACTCATGTTATGATTTACAGCCCTCTGTTGCGTCGAATTTATTGGATTTTCCACCACATCTAACATGACATTCAAAGAATTTTCTTCGTTTGTAACGCTTACTGGTCTTCCACTTTTTGGTCGATCTTTGACACCTCCAGTTTCATGAAAACGCTGCAATGTTTTTGAAACGGTTGATTTAGAAAGATGTTCCCGATCGGGATGCAATTCATTAAAAATAACCACTACTTGGTCAAAACTTCGTCTTCTATCACCATATCCTATGATCATTAAAATTTCAATACGCTTCGATTTCACTTAAACGTGCCATTTTTGGGCTTAAAATAATTTACACTAAATGTATTTTTGACATGTGTTGTCAAGATCATCACTGTTAGACAAAAGAACGAAGCGGCGTTGTTATGGAGCTAGAAACCTTCAAAGGTAACTTGATGGACTATAAACTTAATAAACTAAAATATTTTTGTATACTTTATAAGAAAATGATTTTCAAAATACGATATCTCGAAAACAGTTAAATTTAGGTATTCGATGTGCTATATGAATTTTGTTTATAATTTTGAGAAGAATTGAAATATGGAATAATATACAGGGTGTTCCATTCAATAAAAAGCAACTTTGTTTTGTCATGACTTTTTGACTGATCTTGTATACTTAATTTTTCTTTATTGTGATAGATTTTAAAAAACCCTAAAACGTTTGTGTCTTAACATTTTTCGCTAGCTACCTTACTTTAGGAGATAATCGACCGTTTCCATACATATCAGCGACCCTGTATATACGGCAGAGGTCCTGATGGCCCGTTCAGGGTTTGCCGTATATATGCGGCCATGGTACGGAAAGGGTTAATAAAGCTAAATATTTACGGGTTCCTGATCCAACTTGCATAGGTATCAAGAGAGCACTCTGTACTACGGCTACCCCTCGACTAACTTCTTGAACTAATAAAGGATATTCAGCAGCAGTGTCACGCAATAAATAAATAGATACAGTGTCCCTTAAAGAATATATCTAATGCACTTTTTTCAGTTAAATAAATAAAGGATGTTATACCTAAAGCATAAATTAGGCATGTAAATAAGAAATATAACCTAACCTAACCTAATCCAACCAATCAAGACATGACAAAAACTAATGAATGAAACTTATGGTGGGTTCATGCAGAAATTTTTAGTAATAAGAATAAGAATAGTAATAAGCATAAAAGTTAAACCTTCGTTTTATAATGACCCAGTTCATGCAGTAAACATAATTTTTAGTATTAATTTTAAAAATAAGGATTTGCTGCATGAACTGGGTCATTATAAAATGAAGGTTTAACTTTTTATGCTTATTACTATTCTTATTCTTATTACTAAAAATTTCTGCATGAACCCACCATTAAACCAAACAAAATATAAAAACTTATGGTGGGTTCATGCAGAAATTTTTAGTAATAAGAATAAGAATAGTAATAAGAATAAAAGTTAAACCTTCGTTTTATAATGACCCGCTTCATGCAGTAAATATAATTTTTAGTAATAATTTTAAAAATAAGGATTTACTGCATGAACTGGGTCATTATAAAACGAAGGTTTAACTTTTATTCTTATTACTATTCTTATTCGTATTACTAAAAATATCTGCATGAACCCACCTTTACTCTTAATAAAATGAACACGATTATATTACTTACATGTTTATAACAACTAACCAAAGTAACTGATATACATAATAGATATTATATTATTATTTTCTGCTAAATTACAAATTAGTAGTTGGGTTTTTTTATCTAGATTTCCGCGGAACACTGTCGTAGAACATTCCTTTTAATTCCTTATTGTATTGTCAATCGTATGTATTAAACAGAAAAAACGGTACAGATTTATTTATTTCCACTTCGTTTTTGTAACACAGAACAATCCCTTGCGTTTTCAAATATGTACAAAAATTAAATTTCTATCCCGTTGACCTTGACATCAAAAATATATATTTAAAGTTCAAAGTCCAACAATCCGCAAAAAAACTAAAACTCGCTTGAACATATTTATGAAGTTGTAGTTTGTCTCTAAAATATCGAAGTAATTTTATAGAAGTGAATGGTATCGCCATCTATCCACACTTGTGACACGATGAAGCTTGTTTCTGTCCATAAGAGTGGCGCATATGTATATTATATAATAAATGGAGTGACAGACTTATATGTATATTATATAATAAATGGTGCACGTGAGGACGTACAAGATATTAATTTTTTCCCCCGCTGTGGTGATAGCCCTTTGCAACTTTAATCGTTTATACATCTTTGTATGCACTACTCACACAACATATTTCATTGTCCTTAATCGTTTCTTTCTTGGTGTTGCAATTTCCATTAACAGCGGTTCTTGGTGTTGCAATTTCCATTTACAAAATTAAATATTGGTTCATCTAATCAGGACCAAGAAACACACGTTCCGTATGGTTAAACCGCTAATCGAACGTTTAATTTTTCTAACCAGTAGTAAAAGTACCGGGCCTTAGTCTATACATATTACATAATATTATCCTGGTTAAAATTCCTAACAAAAGATAACTTCGAAATATTCCATATCATTTATTCGAAAAAAAATAATGAAAGAAACAAAAATTAGAGATTACAAAGAATTATAAAAGGAGGCAAACATAAAAAAATAAGTTCGTGACAACAGTTATGGTGATATGTATACAATGATAACAAAAAACAATGTAAGCTATTGTGATTTTACAGTTTTTGTTCCATGTACTGTTTTGCCTGTATGGTAATGACCGAAGACCCCGAGTTTGGCGTCGTCAGCGATAGCGTTTTTCACAAAACTTCACTCGGCCCGTAGCAGTTTATAATGGAGGATCGGTGATAATTTGGGGCGGAGTTTCGGGATTTACGCGAACTCTTTTAGTAATTGTCCAACAAAATCTAGGCGCTACGTTGAAAAAATCTTGCTACCCCTTGTGTTGCCTCAACGACAGAATGTTAGGGGATTCATTTTCATGCAAGACAATGCTCGCCCTCACACAGCGAACATCACCTGTCGGTTTTTCGAAAGACATGACATAACGTTGTTGAGGCATCCAGCGATGAGTCCCGATCCCAACCCCATCGAGCACTTCTGGGATATCATGGGGCGTCGACTGCGTCAGAATTACCCCAATTTAAGAAGCTTAGTTGATTAAAAACTGCATTTCGAATATGCCTGAAAGGTTGCAGAGTGATTAGAAGCAGAGGTGGCAACACGCGGTATTAGCACACATACACACACACAATCTTCAGAGAATGAGTTTGGAGTCACAAAACACTGTGGAACTGACGAACCACGGGTCTCACATCTCTGAATAACACACACACACGCACGCACGCACGCACGCACACACACACACACACCACTTTTACATAGTGGAATAGGAACAGGAAATATTTAGATTTTTTTTTTTGCTCCCTTAATTGTTGTGCGCAGTGGTGTAAAAGTAAGAGCCGGGCGCCATGAGTGTGACGTCAGCTTGTGCCCAGTTTTGTGGGCCGAGAAGTGTGTTTTGAAAGACAACTTGATAAGTTTGTGCGTTTTTATATTTTTGATAGCAAAAATTTGTTAAAATGAGGCGTGCTATATTTGGTTGTAATACGAACACCCGTTCTACAAACAATTTTATTATTATTTCTTTTATTATTATTTCTATTATTTTTATTTCTTGGATTTCCCAAAAACGAGAATATGAAAGCAAAGTGTCCAATCCTTCCAATTCCACAGTCGATATTTATCAAAAATTATCTCCATATACGTAACATATCTACATAAATAATAAGTTTAATGAAAAATAGCAAAATATAATAGAAAAAAGAAAAATAATATAACTTCCCTACGACAAACATTGGGATCGTGGACACAAGGTGACGTCATGCGCAAAGCGGTTCGTATTTCAACCACCTAGATATCGTATTTCAACCGCATATACCTTCTATACATATACCGTGGAATAAATGCCGATATTGACATGAAATTTGGCACAGATGTCAATGACAGGAATACCAACATAAAAAATTTGTTTTCCTGAATTGATGAGCTCGCGTATTTTAAATTGCAAAGGACCCCACACAAAACAAATGGAAAGTGGGTCCCCGTTTATTTGTCTGAAGACTGTTTTACACATACCAATTTATTGCACAATAAATTATAAAATTTATTTTTCAATTCATTGTCCAATTTTTGTAACTGTTTACACTTTGCAATATTTGTAACAATTTATTGGCCAATTTTAACACTGCCAACCATCAATGACTAAAACCTAAGAGTTATCATAGGTTTGTCCCTAAGAGAAATTGTTTATCTCATTATAATGTTGGTACAATGAAATAAATATAAAAAGTTACCTTAAATATCCCTAATTGGTCAAGAAATTAGAGCGTAAGAAGTAAATAAGTTCTAAATTCTAAATTCTACAATTTATTGTGGAAAATAAATTGGACGCTATTTCTGTTTTACACATATTCCAATAAATTGCAGGTGAACTTGTACAATTTATTGTGAGAAAAATTGGTGTGTGTAAAACATTGTGTCATTAATATTGATTATATGATAGTATCGACTTTCTGAACAAAAGTTCTCATGTACCAAAAAAGATCCTATGATTAGGATTCAAGATATAGAGGGATGAAAGTTGATAATTATATATTACTAAATATGTGAAATGTATTTTGCGGATCATAAACTCGGAGAATTAGTAGACAGCAAGAAATCTCTCAATAAAAAAGATAGACAGTCGTTAAGAGGTATTATATTGGCTATTGACCTTACAAGGTCAAGTTAATTTTTTACATGTAAATCACATATATGAAGAGTTCGAATAACTTCAGATAATAAAGTCAATTCGGATACCCGATGTCATCCAAAGGTCATGTCTGTTTACTTGCCCTTGATCATGAAACTTACAAGGCAATTTCTATCCAGAAGAATGAATCTGAAACACGGTTGAACATCTTGACAATGAAAATTGAAAGCATATCTATCTCTTAACATGACCTTTGGGTGACATCGGGTAACCAATCAACTCTACATCTATATCTGAAGTTGCTCGAACTCTTCATATATGACCACATTAGAAAACAGTGATTTACATGTAAAACAATAACTTGACCTTGAATTGACCTTGTAAGGTTCATGGTCATGGACAATATAATACCTCTCAACAACTGTGTATAACTTTTTTTATTGAAAGATTTCTTGCAGACTACTAATTCTCCGAGTTTATGATCTGCAAAATACAGTAGGCATATTTAGGAACATGGCCAAATAATCAACATTCATCCCTCTATATCTTGAATCCTCATCGTATGAATTTTTTTGGTACATGAGAACTTTTTGTTCAGAAAGTCGAGAACTAATATACCGGGTGACCACGAGATTACTACCCAGGCTCTAGCTGAGGCACGAAAAAGATATCGATTTCAAATTTCGGGAATGTGTATCATTGAATGGGATGCGAAATTTAGTTATAAAAACGACTGATCATCACTTCCTGTTTGACCGGAAATGAACTAACCTTTGTTATTTTATATGGAACACCCTGTATATTATATATTTTTTTTTAATTCTACTGAAAAAACTAAGACTAAAACATGTATCATGTCCTATACCTATCTTTGATGGTTTCCAAGAAAATCACGTTTAAAGATGTCAAATGAGTCATTTATAAAATTCTTTTGAAAGAAAACAAGTGAAGATTGGGACAAACTCATATGATATATTTAACTTATTTTAGATGCACTAAAGCCTGATATCATTAAAATTTCGCACTTCCGGCTAAACCGGAAAATACTGAAAGTCATCTTTAGTAGCAATTTACTACAATAATTTTAATGGAACGCCCTACAACTAATAGGAAATTCGAATTCTACAAACAATTTCGAATCATTCTTATGTACACTTCCCTATACCCAAAGTTCATAGTTTTTGAGATATAATATTTTATTAAAAAAAAAAAACATAAGAAGATAATAAATTTAAAAAATGCAATATCATCCATAAATTAAATGTTCAAATTGTCCACCATTCATTTGTTGGCATAAAAGATCCTGTTTTTAAATTCCCTTAACAGATTTTCCATTTGAGCAAAATTGTTTTGCTCAAAATTTGAGCAAAGAGTGGCATTTTAAATAAAAGAGAAGTAATAACACTACTACCAAACGTAAACAGTAAGAATTAATTGTCAAATTAAGCAATAATGAAGAAAATGACGTTTAAAAACAAAAGCCTGTGATAGCGCCTACCTATATTAAAATTTCTAGGCACCTCTGATAGATGCATTGACTGATTCTATCGTTTTCTATTTATGCATCGTTCATACCTATAACATTCTGACAATAAACATTTAATATCTCAAAAACTATGAACTTTGGGTATAGGGAAGTGTACATAAGAATGATTCGAAATTGTTTGTAGAATTCGAATATCCAATTAGTTATAGGGCATTCCATTAAAATTATTGCAGTAAATTGTTACTAAAGATGACTTCCGGTATTTTCCGGTTGAGCCGGAAGTGCGAAATTTTAATGATTTCAGGCTTTAGTGTTTCTAAAATAAGTTAAATATATCATATGAGTTTGTCCCAATCTTTACTTGTATTCTTTCAAAAGAATTTTATAAATGACACAGTTGACATCTTTAAACGTGATTTTCTTGGAAACTGTCAAAGATAGGTATGATACAGTTAGTCTTAGTTTTTTCAGTAGAATTAAAAAAATATATAATATACAGGGTGTTGCATATAAAATAACAAAGGTTAGTTCATTTCCGGTCAAACAGGAAGTGATGATCAGTCGTTTTTATAACTAAATTTCGCATCCCATTCAATGATACACATTCCCGAAATTTGAAATCGATATCTTTTTTCGTGCCTCAGCTAGAGCCTGGGTAGTAATCTCGTGGTCACCCGGTTTAATCAATTTTTACAAAAATAGATTGGGACCTACTTTCCATTTGTTTTGTGCGGGGTCCTTTCACCTTATGTTTTGATCTCCAGTAGTACGAACAAAATTGGCAGTAGTCGAGTTGGAAAAGTTTAGTGTGTCAGCATGTGGCTGGTCAAAAAGTATTTAAAATTCGTCTTATAGGGACAAAGTTTGCATTGATAAGTCGTTACCTCGGAAGCATTCCCGTGAATCGGCATACGTGCGTTTAAATGGCCTTTCTGTTACGCCTTGTAGGAACAAATGCTGCAGTCGTTGCGTCGGAAGTATCGTTGTGAACCCGTTTTATATGTCTGGACCACTTTGATTTCCATTTCGTCTTATAAGGACACAGTTTACACAGAAAAGTCGTTACTTGAAGCATCGTTATGAATCAGCATGTGTTTGGTTAAATTCCCTTTGTATTTCGCCTTATATGAACAGTGGTTGCAGTCATAAGTCATTACCTCGGAAATATCCTTATGAATCAACAAGTGTTTGTTTAAACTGCTTTTTGTATTTCGCCTGATAGGGACAATGTGAGCATTGATAAGTCCTTACGTCGGAAGCATTCTTATGAATATTATGAATCAGCATGTGTGTGGTTAAATTGCTTTTCCATTTCGTATTATAGGAACAAAAACTGCAGTCATAAGTCGTTACCTCGGAAGCATCCTTATGAATCAGCATGTGTGTGCTAACCTGCTTTTATGTCTCGCCTTATATAAACACTGGTTGCAGTCGTAAGTTGTTACTTTGGAAACATCCCTATGAATCAGCATGTGTATGGTTAAACTGCTTTTCTGTTTCGCCTTATATGAACAGTGGTTGCAGTCATAAGTCATTACCTCGAAAGCATCCTTATGAATCAGCATGTGACTGGTTAAATGGTATTTCTGTTTCGTCTTATATGAACAATGGTTGCAGTAATAAATCATTCTCTCGGAAGCATCCTTATGAATCAGCATATGTTTGGTTAAATTGCTTCTCTGTTTCGCCTTATAGGAACATAAACTGCAGTCATAAGTCGTTATTTCGGAAGCATCCTTATGAATCCGCATGTGTGTGGTTAAATTTCCTTTGTATTTCGCCTTGTAGGAACAAAAACTGCAGTCATAAGTTCTTACCTGGGAATAATCCTTATGAACCAACAAGTGTCTGGTTAAATTGCTTTTTCGTTTCGCCTTATACGGGCAAAGAGTGCAGTCATAAGTTCTTATTTCGATAGACCCCTGGTGAATCAGTACATGTCCAGACAAATCTCCCGCCTGTTCCGTTACATAAGGACAATGATGGCAATGATAACGTGTTACCGCCACGTCTTCAATTAACTCGTGATCCTCGGGATATTCCAATTTTATTTCGTTACCATTCTGAGGAATAACACATGTGTCAATTTGCTTCGCAGTATTACAGGAGTATTTTGTTACCTGACTCGGGTCCCAGTTGACAGATGTGTGGTCTATCTCCTGCTTATAAGAACTATCGACAAAGGATTTTATTTCAGTGTCTTCGGAAGATATAGCACTGGAATTAATTAGCGAAACACCATTATCTGTATTCCTAAAAATATAGGGCTATATTAAACATATTGTCGATACCTACTCTTTTTTACAAAATTATTAGTTAAATAGGTCATTAACAATAATAGGGCTTGTAGGAGTAACTGATTTTGGAGCTTGAGCTAATAGACTTATGGCGGACTTGTGAGACATATGTATCAAGAGAAATATATGTATCTCGATGGAACAATTAATATGAAATCGGACACAGCTAAATTAAGGGGGAAAGCCCTTTGGACGCCAGAAAATGAGTCATTTTTTATAAAAAAAAAAATTCACACATTTTTCACACCATTTTAAAGTTTTAACATCATTTATTACAACGTTGAAGAGTAGAAACGTTTTTTTCCTTTTTTTTTTTTTTAAATAAAATGGCGGCTTGACAGGGTATTCCTTCAGGCGTCTTTGGTGTGACATCGAAAAGTGCTGCATTTGTCATAATTTTTCTATCGATGGGAAACCAAAAAACAATTTTTTTCAATTACTGACATGTGCAGGGGAAGAATAAACCCATAAAAAAGTATAAAAGCGGGAGTTAAATAGGCTGTTTAATTAAATGTTCAAAATTTCGACTATTTTTTCGACAATTTTTATCCCAAAAAAAGTAGTGGAATTACGCGATATCTTTAAAACTTTAGGTATATCCTCCCGATAATAATATAGACAAAAATATCTCAAAATTTCAGCCAAATCGATCAATAACTTTTTGAGTTAATTACAGCACGAGCAGTTTTTGAAAATACAGTTCCGAGATAATCGCGTTCGAAGTTCCAATTCATTAAAACTATTAATTTTAGTGACTTACAATAATAATAGACCAATAACTATAACCAATGACTATACTACAATGACTATATACAATGACAATAACTATAGACCAATAACACTGTTACCGGTACTAGGAAAACTTTTTGAAAAAATAATAAGAAACAAAATTAATGAAGTAGTAAATAATAAAATCCCTAAGCACCAATTTGGATTTAAAGAAAAATGTTCAACACTTCATCCATTAACAATTCTATTATCAAATGTACAGGCAGCTAGACATGACAACTTAAAATCAGCAGCGATATATCTAGACATCCAGAAGGCATTTGACAGTGTGTGGCACGAAGGATTATTATATAAAATGAAAACCATAGGAATTCCAGACTTTTTACTGCACATCACAAGGCACTTTCTAGAAAAAAAGAATGTTACATGTCAAATTAAATGATAGTATATCAAATGAATTTTCACGGGAACAAGGGGTACCACAGGGGTCGCCTCTATCACCGCTATTATACAACATTTTCAGCTCGGATATAGTTCAGGACCAAAACCCAAAAGAAGATATGACATATCTAGTCCAGTTTGCAGATGACACTGCAATTGTGGGACACAACCCAAGCCTTCAAAATTTAATGCAAACTTTGCAGCAAAAAATTGATGAGCTTACAGAATGGTTCAATAAATGGCGACTTACTATAAACCCTACAAAATCACAGTTATTAATATTCAATCATACCCTGTCTGATTCTTCGCCAACAGTCAACATAAGAAACCATGTGGTTAGACCATCCAATTCAGTAAGGTACCTGGGTATAACAATAGACCAGAAATTGAACTTTAATCAACACACCTCCATCGTCAAAGCAAAAATCAAGAACAGAGCAAAGCATTTTAGGTCTCTTACATATAAGAACAAAGGAATCTCTACAAGAGTTGCTACTAAAATATATAAATCCATCTGTAGACCCATCCTGGATTATGGACATACTTTGTTTATTAACTGTCGGAAACCAGCCATAAATAATATTAAAACTGCTGAAACTTCATCCCTTCGTATAATAACTAAAATGAGACATCCCAACAACCCAGTACACAACCCTCCAAATGAACATCTGTATCAAGAAACACAGTTAACCCCGATCACGGACAGGCTACAGCTACTTTCTTCCAAATTTGCTCGACAACCACACAACAGAGACATTCTTCAATCACAATGCAGAGAGAGAACTCCAAACAGACGGTCAAGATTTAAATTCCCAGAGCAGACTTTGTTTGAAAAACTGACAATGATGGCAGCAGAATAGCAGTTATTTATTTTTTTATTATATATATATATATTTTTTCTTCACATTACAGTTTGTTTTTTTTTTTCTTTTTTTCATATATATGTATGTATTTCAATTTTTTATATAAAAAATGTTAATCACATCAATTATTAAACCAATGTGGGCGGAAGGACTCCGGTCGATAGCCCTTCGGATATGTAATATTATTTTTATGTATCCAATAAAGAACATTTATTATTATTATTATTATTTAGTGACTTACCGATCAATCAGCGATTACAGGTGTATATAAACCTTCAGCCTCCTCGAAGAGCTGGCTTTCTTCACAAAAGGTATTATGAAAGAAATGTTACTCCACCCCAAGCGCTCCGGCTACCTGACTCGCTAGTTTCGGCCCCCGGCGCTCTCGAATATGTGCGATAATTCCGTAAATAATTAATATTTTGATTTTTTTCCTCTTTCCAGTATACTCTCCATATATTGTACTTTCAAAATAAAAAAAAAAAGAAAAAATCGTCTTTTTTGAAAACTGTAAAGGGTTTTCCTCCCTTAAACACAACTTATTCTCATTTATTAAGAAAATACAAACATATACTACAGGAATGGGGCTAATACCCATTTATGAAAATAACTAACCAGTCCTATATAAACCGTACTACAACAGGAGCACTATATACAGTGCCATCCATAAAGTTTGAACCACATGGGAAAAAATTGTGATTGCATTTAAGAAATTCTTTTGATCGTCAGTTGTTTGAGCAAGTCTTTAAACTAAAATAGCGCCCATCAAACCTAGTAAAAAGTTCATGATATACGAGTAGCATACAAAAGTTTGAAATCGATCCAAGAGTAAACTACCTTTATTTTCAACCCTACTGAAAAATATTATAAAGAAAGGTTATTCCTTTGTAAAAGATTAGCCCCAATATGAAGTTTGTGTTGTGTGGTGGAAAATCGATTTCTGACATTTTTTCAACTTACCTTCGTATCGTCATTCGAACAAAACCGCTCATCATTAAAATCATATTTTCTGGAGACGCTTCTCCAAGAAAAATATTGACATTGTTCAAAACAACGAAAATGAGCAACTAATAACTCAATTATAAAAAGGTCAGCAGGAAATAAACAAATTTTTGATGCAAACTTTATTTTATGTTCAAGAATAATACAAAAAGTAAATAATTATGGTAAACCTCATAGAAACCACAGTTTTGAGGCGATACTTTTTATAATAACATCTGAAAAACATGCAAAATTATGTTCCTTAAAAGTACAATAATATTTAACTGAAATATTTTAAAACGTAATTTAAATCGCTATGTGGGAAAATGTAAAGGAAAAAAGTTTATATGCTTAGACCTTTTCACAATATTGATCATTTAGAAGAAGCTATTCATAAGTTTCTGGATGAAATTTCCCCACAGTTTTTATTAATGTTGAAAAAGTAATGGAATTTTATGTATCCAAAACGAAGGAAGACACACAGAGATAAATATTATTGAAGATTTGATTTAAAATGGACGCTCTTCGAGTTTCCTCTAATAATATTTCCATTTGTGTGAAATACTAATGTTTATTTACTTGTTACTTTTACTGTTTCTTTTATTTCCACACATGGGGTTTTCAGAATATTAATAGTTAATGTAAGTTTAGTTTTCTTTGTCTACTTTTGTTTGTTTCATTTGATGTGTATTTGTAAGTTTCATGCGATGTTTTGCAACATTAAATGTTTTGCTCTTAATTGATATCCTGCTGTCGTATCGCTTTGTAAAATTTAAATTATTTCCACCTTAAACAGTTATATTTCTGAAAAACATTTATTAAAAATGACATTCTGAACCATCATAAAATAAAGTTTGCACCAAAAAATCGTTTATTTCTTGAATACTTTTAATAATTGAGTTATTCGTTGCCCTTATACATTGTTTTGAACAATAACAATATTTTTCTTGAAGAGTCTCCAGAAAATACGATTTTAATGATGAGCGGTTTCGTTTCTAATTGCGATACGAGGGTAAGTTGAAAATATGTCAGGAACCGCTGTTTCACCATACTACACTTAAACTTCATATAGACGCTAATCTTTTACAAAGGCATAACTTTTCTTTATAGTTTAAATAAAGGTAGTTTACTCTTGGGTCGATTTCAAATTTTCGTATGCTACTCGTATATTATGAACTTTTACTAGGTTTGATGGGCGTTAATTTTAATTTAAAAACTTGCCCAAACAACTGACGGTCAAAACGATTTTTTCCTATATGGTGTAAACTTTATTTTATTAGGTATCGCCTGTAATAAAAATTTGTTTTCTATGTCAACACAATCTATAAGAGATACTTTGTTATCTACTTGCATTTCTCAGAAATCCTTAAATCATCATGCAGGTGTTCAATAATGGTTTAATGGTGGGATGAATTAGACAGGAGAGTAAAGAATCGTCTACCAACTAGTGCCACACAACTATGGCAATTTGTTCGGAAATTATTAAAAATAAAGGTGGTCATTTTGATGAGGCTAATTCGTTATGGCAACAAAACATTTAAAACATTACTCATTGTAATTTTATTGAACAATTTCTATGTGCTTCCAAACTTTTGAGCGGTAGTGTAGGTGACGCAAAAAAAAAATACCGTAACAAAGTTATATTCGAATTTAAAAAAAAAACGCTAAATACAGAAACTAAATAACAATTAAATATAGGTATAGGGAATGCTAATACATATGGTTTCAGAATTTAATACTACACTAAAACGTATAATAAAATAATGGGGCATTGTATTTAAAAAAAATTATTTGGATGGTTTGAAGTAGGGCTAAATGGTAGTATTATTTTAAACACCTTGTACATAATTGAGAGATAATAAAGCTTTTCTGCCTAGCTTTAGGGTTGGTTCAATTAACGATATTGTTAGTACCAACACCTAATTTTCTAAAATGACCAGATAGAGTCAAAGGTAATCAACAAAATTTCAAAAAACCGAAAAAATCGATAAACGATAGGCATGATAGAGAAATCTCATGAAAATCTACATAAAATAATGTGTATAATCGAAATCTCGAACAAAAAAAAGGTACCAGTCCATTTGTAATAAGGAAGTTGATACTGACTTCCCTGTCTGCCATCTTGGAAATACATTCATCAAGTCCTTCATAGGCTAATTAGCTGAAGGCAAATTTACAAAAATCAGTCGTTTTCTATAAGCCTCAATACTCTCAATGAATGGTTTCGATCAATAAGTCTCTATAACTGCTATTTTAGAACTTTAATGTATGAGGTGTGGCTATTAAATAACCGAAGTGCTGTCATAACACTTTTTATTTGTTACCAATTACAGTAGCAACTTTT
Organism: Aromia moschata; assembly: GCA_029963805.1. Lineage (NCBI taxonomy): Eukaryota > Metazoa > Arthropoda > Insecta > Coleoptera > Cerambycidae > Aromia > Aromia moschata. The sequence goes on along the minus strand of JAPWTK010000837.1, from coordinate 68,761 downwards.
CTGCCTGCAATGTACTCCACTTGGCGATCTCTACATCGCTCCATACGACTTTTCCATTGTTGAAAGCAGTGCTGGAAGTCCGCTTCTGTCAGCTGGTCGAGAACCTCTGTCCCTTTTTCTTTAACCGCTTCCACACTTTCGAATCTTGTTCCCTTCAGCGCCAAATTGACCTTGGTCACAGGGGACAAGGTCGGGCGAGTATGGTGGATGTTTTGAACACAGTAATGCCTTATTTTTCAAACAACTCCTTCACAGACAAACCAGAATGGGCCGGTGCATTGTCTTGGTGAATCTTCCATGATTTGGTCTTCCACAAATTGAGTCTTCGTCTTCTCACACGCTCACGAAGGGCCTTCAGAACCTCAATGTAGTGTTGATTGACCGTCTGACTCTCAGAGACCCACTCAACGTAAATAATATCTCGAATGTCAAAAAAGACGATCACCATCGCTTTGAATTTGGATTTACTCATACTGGCTTTTTTTTGGCCAAGGCGAGTTCGGGCTCTTCCAATGCATGGATTGGAGCTTAGTTTCGGAGTCGTAAATAAAAAACCACGATTCATCACAAGTAATCATCGTGTCTAACAAGTCTGGATCAGTGTCAATGTTTTTTAGAATGTCAACTTTTTTTAGAATGTTGGCGCAAATGTTTATTCTTGATTCCTTTTGCTTGGGAGTGAGTTTTGGCACCATTTTTGCGCAAACTTTGCGTATGTTGAACGATTCATGCAAAACCTGGCGAACACATTCTTTGTCAATTTCTGTTTTTTCAGCAAGCTCTCGGATGCTTAGACGACGATCTTCGCGGATTAATTTACGGGTTTTTTCAATGTTTTCGTCCGTTTTTGACGTTGAGGGCTGTCCGGGCTGCGGATCGTCTTCGCTCGTTTCAGATCCCTCTTACCGTTTCCAACCACTCAAAAACTTGTGTGCGGGATAAACATTCATTCCCGTACACTTCTTTTAAAATTGCATAAGCTTCTGTAAAAGTTTTCCTCAGTTTAACAAGAATCTTGAGATTAACCCATTGCTCCATTTAACATTTTTTCGACGCGTCACAGGTGCGTAGACTAATTAAAACGACTGCTACAGTCAAACTGAGCGAGCCACTGGCTTGTCCAGCGAGCTCAGGGTGGGGAAAGTATCACCAGATACAGTTCTATACAAACGTGTCGCGACACGCTTGCAGCGCGCTGGTAGCAGCATCAGTTCGGTTATTTATTAGCTACACCTCGTATATACAAAAAATATCAATAATTGTTATATTATTGATATATACAATATCAATAACTACAAAAAAATCAGTTTATTGATAGTTAAATAGTTACCCGTCACATCCTTCCTCCTCCGTTTTAATATCGAGCTCCTCTGACTTAATAGCCTCCCAATCATCACATTCCATTATGTTTTCTTATTTCCCTAAATATTCGGTCATGAACTGATAGTAGTTTAGCAAAGATGTTTGACAAGATAAGCAGATTTCTGGATCCCTTGTGGATTTTATATCCTAAAAAGAAATGAAACCCTGAACAATAACAAGTGCTATGAGATTAACAAATATTTTGTCCACTCTTATTAACACGTTGACTGCCACGGAATTTTTCACGATTCCGGTCTAAAGCTTAAAATTGTTTCTCTATGTGAAAATGTAAATATGATTCATATAATACCTACAATTTATTTCATTGTACAAACTTTTTTCTTTTTGAATAAACTTATGCACAAATATGCCAAGTAATGAAGGGACGATATAACCTCGTAATGAGGCGTCCTGAACAAGTAAACAACCTACGAGATATCTCGTAGTTGGCAGTCAACGTGTTAACAGTCGATAATTAAAATTTTTTTTTCGATTTTACATCTTCGGTAAACCAGTTTGCATATACAGTGCTACAGAAAATAATGTGTTGTTACGTATTTTAATGCACTAAACCGAAATCTGGTATTGAAATCACTTCATAGAGTCGGGGTTCCAATATTAGTGCCCGGTGATTTTACTACTGGTTAGAATAATTCAACATTCAATTAGCGGTTTAACCCTATGAACGTGTATTCCTTTGTGTTCACAATGTTTAGTAGTGGGCGTGCCCTTTACCAAATTTAATTGTACAAATTACATTAAACCGATTAGAAGAACTAACACTTATTGTTTTTAATCTTTTTAGGTATTTTATGATTTCTAAACAGAATTCCAAACATGACGAATGACACTCACTGAGTTTTTTTAGCAGAAATTTCGATGTCTGTCAACCTTTCACTTTAACCATTACAATAAATGTAAATATGTAGATTGTAGAATGATTACGTAACCTAACTATTTCGTCTGCTTCTTCGACGATTCCTTGTGAAGTTATTTTGCTTATTGTGGATTTACGTCATGCCTTCCAAAAATTCAGCCCTTTTATGGAAGTCATCCTCGTTTAATTCGTTAATAAATTGTAGTATGGACGTAATTTTTTCTCGATTATTTACATTTTTAACTGACTGGCGAGAAACAACAAAACAAAAAGTACCTACCTATGAACAGAAGTATGTAGCTGCCAAGACCCTGAAAAATCGGACTGGATTCTTGCGCACCGAGACCAAGATATCCAACGTTTTACCTCCTCCAGGTGCAGTTCTAGGTCTATTTGACTTTGTGCAATCCTTAACGCTCCCAGTTAATTGACATTTCCTTTCCTGTCGGCTTACTGTTGACCGTTTTTTTTTGGAGATCTGTCGGAGCACAATTCATAAAACAGTACACAAACTTGGTCTTGCAATCTATGTACATACACTCAACATCCACATATCCGAACTCCAAATTTCCGAACTTTTTCTCACGATATTGCCGAACTTGTACTTCCACATAACCGAACTTGTATTTCCACATAACCGAACTTGTCACTGATTGGTTAACGACAAAAAACCGCGAAATCTGAAATGAGAAAAAATGTAAACACAATAATGCGATTGTTATCAAACATTTCGATTGTCACAGAATTCAGCAAAGAGGAAATCGCCCTCTCTCAGCAGCATACCTGAGACAAGAGTTCTTCTTTGTACAAACCAGTAAAAAACAGTTCTTTCAAATGGCGTATCATAAGTACCGGTGCACTTTATTGTCAATCCGTCCACTCAATTTTCGTCTTTTTTTTCAGTTTTTTCAAAGTAAATTTCTTTTTTCCAAGAATTTCTGCCACTGACGATTTACAAATATTGTACATCTTACATAGATCAATATTTTTAATACCATTTTTTGCGTGATTTATCAAATCCAGCTTTTGCTCCAATGTTTGTTTTGTATCACGGTTTTCTTAAAAATACATATTTTATCATAATTTTTCATTTCAGTTTGAAATTATTATAGGTTACGTCAACAAAATGTTCAATAAAACAAACCTTTACTTTGAATTAAAAAATAATTACCTGCATCACACTCTCCTTTGCACCTGACATTTTTTTGTTTAGAAAAACGTTCTTTTATTAACATGTACACATGTATGTATGTATTACATTTGCATAAAACCCTCGAAAAACAAAGAAAAGTACTAGAATGAGCCAGAAAAACCCTTTGCGCATGCGCCAGCAGGTGACGAGAGTTCGGAAATGTGGGAGTCTGCGGAAAGTAAAAGTTCGGAAATGTGGATGTTGAGTGTACATGTCTCCATACCTCAGGGTTGCCAACCGTCCCGATTTGGTCGGTACAGTCCTGATTTTGATCCAAAAGTCTCGCGTCCCCACGAAAAGTCCTAATTTCCCGATTTTTATTAGTTTGGCCACATAACTTTTTTATTAAACCATAAAATTATAAAAAGCATTATAAAAAATACACATTTATAGCTTCAAAACATTTTAAAAACAAAATGTTGCCAAAAGTTATTCATTTAAAAATAAATACACTCGAACCCCTCTTAAGTCACCAAATCCGTACACAATTGTCTCGCTTAAGTCGCGTAATTTAGTCTCGCTTAAGTCACGATCATAACGTCAACTTTTTCGTGTTTTAGCTGCAAAAAAGAAATATTTAGAGATATACCACAGCACTTGTTATAACGAAAAATGAGCCAACTGAACGAAAAAATCAACGTAAGTATACCCAGTCGAAACTGTCCCAGTTAAGTCGCCGCCTGTAAAAGTTTTAGAACTACGTTTGGAAATTGGATTCTCGCGTGAATATGTACAATTTTTATTGAAAAAAAAAATGAAACATGATTGTGTAATACGTTAAATATAGACACCTAACCTTTAAAATAGGCTAGGTGTCTTTTAAAAAATATTTAACCTTTAAAACATTCATTGAAGTGGAAAATTGAACTTTGTCACGCACAACTGGGTATACTTACGTTGATTTTTTCGTTCAGCTGGCTCATTTTTTCATTATAACAAGTGCTGTGGCTTCTGTGGTATATCTCTAAATATTAATTTTTGCAACTAAATACACGAAAAAGTTGAGATTATGATTGTGACTTAAGAGAGAATAAATTTCGCGACTTGATGATGATGCACGGATTTGGTGACTTAAGAGGGAATCAGTATAAATAGGCAATTACAGATTATACCGCTGGTACTTTTTGACTTTGTTTGGTTTTTGTTCCAGTTGTGTTATATTTCGTTGATTATTTACTAATTTTGTTACAACGTTTCTTTTTTTGTAAAGCAATGCTTTCTTATTTTTTTTACAATATTATTTCTACTTTGTATTACATACGAGTAATTGTAATATAACATAGATTAATCTATTAACGCCCAAACGGACACGATTTTTCGTTCTTTTTGGAGCGTCAATCTCGAAGGGAAATTAACGAATTCACTCAATAAAAACCACTTATCCCAATGTTTTCGGATGTGATCTTTCGATTTCTTTTCGATTTTCGATTTTTTTGTCCAAAAAGTACTCTAACCTACTCCGGATTGTGGAGGGAGGTGGAGGCAATAGTTGGAGTTGATGATAGCATTTTTTTGCCGACCTCAACTCACTCTAATCTTTTCAAAATGGCGGACATTGCATAAAATCTCATGAAATATGAATTTTTTCTCTAGTATTAACGAGAAAATAATGTTATTGTGAGTTTTTCTTGATCCAAAGTCATTTTCCTCAATCAAAACAATACTACAGAATATATTTGACTAAATTTTTTAATTCTCAATAATGGCGGATTCAAAATGGCTGCCGGATTTCTCAAGAAATAGCGCGTTTTTTCATTATAAAAAGTAAATAGGAGTTTGTAGTTATAGTTTTCCTATGTCATTTCATGTTTTAGTAACATTTTGAGTTATTCCTGGTGAAAAAAGTCTGAAATCCAAGATGGCGGATTCAATATGGCGGACATCATTCTTGAAAATTCAAAATTTGAAAACGGAAAAATTACAGTCATATTTTACGTAGAATTCTGATGGAAAATGTCCTCTCATCTTTTTCATAAAAAATGCGTTCTTTCTGAGTAAAAAATTATTTGTCATTCTAACCTCAAAACGAGTTTTTTTCCGGTGTTGAGGTTCTCACTAATTATATATTATGCACTTAGGGATGATCGGGCGCAAACTACTCGCCGAAAGTACACAGCCTACTTGTTTCTCGTAGTGCATATACGATTTTTTCTCACATCCACCAGTTGTACCCTACTATGGCAAAATGCTGTATTCGTAAAAAAAACAAGTTCTTAGAAAAATGGCCTGAAATTTTTTTTATTGATTTTTTTCTCTTTTTTGGTTATTATTGCTTAGATTTGCTTAAAATTTGGAAATAACATATTAAAATGTCATATCTATTAGGGGCACCTTAATTATTTGCGTTATTACATTGTATTACAAAAATATATTGAATACATTGTTTTACCATTGTATTGTATAAGTTACAAAAGTAAAGATGCTTTGGTTAAACGGCATATTATTTAATACGCTTGTTTACCAAAGTAATTAAAACATAAATTCGATTCCAAAACTGTATTAAATCATGTATTGTCGAATACATTTTAAAGCTAAATATTGTTTATTATAAAAAAAAAAATGTTGAAGAAGCAATAAAAAGTCACTGTTCAGATTCCTTCATCCAATATATCAGGAGCATTAGGATTTTCAGTCAAATTTACCCAAAAAGCGCGCCTTTAAGATTTCAATTTTGGCAATAGTTGCTCAATAATAGCTGTTTTCTTTGCGCTGGATTTATAAACTCTGCGTTCGCGTTGGCGTTCGCTTCGGCGTTGCCGTTGGCGTTCGTAGTAAGAAATATCTTCGATTTATAAACTTTGCGTTGGCGTTCGCGTTCCGTTGTGATTTGACACTTTTATAACCTAAAAATCAAAATAAAAATATTGCGAATGGGGAAACACAACACAACACAATACAACAACTAAAACAAACTCGTAAAATAACTCAAAAATCAATGTAGAAACATTGAACACAACGTCGAAGCGTCCTTACCACCATTATTTCACGATGTAAACAAACCACACGTGATTATTTTACTGCAATGCTATTCGTTGTGATGTCAGTGCTACGAATTTGCTACGAACGGCGAACGGCAAAAGTTCGACTTGAATCAAGTTGAACGGAACGTCAACGCCAACGGCAGTGCCGACGGTGTTTATAAATCACATCATTGTAACTATTGTTTTTAACTTTCGACGCGAACGCCAACGCCAACGCCAACGCCAACGCGAACGCAGAGTTTATAAATCCAGCGTTGTTGTTCCAATGCCACGAGGATTTTTGTAAGTGTCTTTCGGAAAGGGAAAGCGTTGCATTTTTTTTAAGTATCCCTGTTGTTTTTTGCCACTTCCACAATCCTTTGTGCCCTTGATGTCATTGTTTTCACGAATAAAACAAAACAAAAAAACACCCGAAAACCTCTAGTTTCACACAAAACTAAAATAACACTCTCGTGATTGTCTGGTAAAATAGTGTATTACTCTAATACGTATTATTTGACAGATGACATCGAACAGCCTCTCCAATGGTAAAAAGGTGTATTGTACTGTACATTGTTTTACCATTGTTTTTTATATCACAAAATATCCAGAAATTCAACGGTATTGCACATTACAGCATTTTGCGATTGGACACAATTTAAAAAAAATGTCACTTACATTATTTTACCATGGTAAATCTGACAAAGAGATCATAATACACTGTTTAACCAGGGTTGTAACTAATGAACGGTAAGCTATATTGCTTTCGCAGTTAAAGCTACTGATACAGTTTTGGAAGTTATGCCGATCTATCGTAATAAGTCGAAATTGACATTTTTACGAATACAGCATTTTGCCATAGTAGGGTACTATGCTTTCTTATTTTTGTTACAATATTATTTCTACTTTGTATTACATACGAGTAATTGTAATATAATGTTTTAACCCATTAACGCCCAAACGGACACGATTTTTTCGTTCTTTTTGGAGCGTCAATCTCGAAGGGAAATTAATGAATTCACTCAATAAAAACCACTTATCCTAATGTTTTCAGATGTGATCTTTCGATTTCCGGGGTCAGAATTGTGATTAAATGCTCTAGAAAAAAAATATGGCTGACTTTATGAAGAAAACTACTGAAAATTTGGGGATTTTTTTTTATATATTTTTTTTTAGTCCAAAAAGTACTCTAACCTACTCCGGATTGTGGAGGGGAGGTGGAGGCAATAGTTGGAGTTGATTATAGGATTTTTTTGCCGACCTCAACTCACTCTAATCTTTTCAAAATGGCGGACATTGCATAAAATCTCATGAAATATGAATTTTTCTCTAGTATTAACGAGAAAATAATGTTATTGTGAGTTTTTCTTGATCCACAGTCATTTTCCTCAATCAAAACAATACTACAGAATATATTTGACTAAATTTTTAATTCTCAATAATGGCGGATTCAAAATGGCGGCCGGATTTCTCAAGAAATAGCGCGTTTTTCATTATAAAAAGTAAATAGAAGTTTGTAGTTATACTTTTCCTATGTCATTTCATGTTTTAGTAATATTTTGAGTTATTCCTGGTGAAAAAATTCAATATGGCGAACATCATTCTTGAAAATTCAAAATTTGAAAACGGAAAAATTACAGTCATATTTTACGTAGAATTCTGATGGAAAATGTCCTCTCAATCTTTTTTCATAAAAATGCGTTCTTTCTGAGTAAAAAATTATTTGTCATACTAACCTCAAAACGAGGTTTTTTTCCGGTGTTGAGGTTCTCATGATGAAATCATGAGAATTATATATTATGCACTTAGGGATGATCGGGCGCAAACTACTCGCCGAAAGTACACAGCCTACTTGTTTCTCGTGGTGCATATACAATTTTTTTCACATCCACCAGTTCTACGTACTATTCTTTGAATAAATATGGGAGGAAGTTCCGGAAAAAATTCGTCAATGCGCCAGAATTTAAAATATATATTTTCTATTTATATGCGGAAGTTCCAAAAAAAAAATTCTTCAATACGCCTACATCCCTAAGTGCATAATATATAATTTTCATGATTTCATGAAAACCTCAACACCGGAAAAAAATCTCGTTTTGAGGTTAGAATGACAAATAATTTTTTTACTCAGATAGAACGCATTTTCATGAAAAAGATTGAGAGGACATTTTTCATCAGAATTCTACGTAAAATATGACTGTAATTTTTCCGTTTTCAAATTTTGAATTTTCAAGAATGATGTCCGCCATATTGAATCCGCCGTCTCTTGGATTTCAGATTTTTTTCACCAGGAATAACTCAAAATGTAACTAAAGCATGAAAGGACATAGGAAAAGTATAATTACAAGCTCTTATTTACTTTTTCTAATGAAAAACGCGCCATTTCTTGAGATATCCGGCCGCCATTTTGAATCCGCCATCATTGAAAATTGAAAATTTAAATATATTCTGTAGTATTGTTTTGATTGAGGAAAATGGCTGTGGATCAGGAAAAACACAATAACATTATTTTCTCGTTAATACTAGAGAAAAATTCATATTTCATGACATTTTATGCAATATCCGCTATTTTGAAAAGATTAGAGTCAGTTGAAGAGAGGTCGGCAAAAAAAAATCCTATCATCAACTCCAACTATTGCTTCCACCTCCCTCCACAATCCGGAGTAGCTTAGAGTACTTTTTGGACTAAAAAAAAATTATATAAATAAAATAATCCCTAAATTTTCAGTACTTTTCTCCATAAAGTCAGCCATATTTTTTTTTTCTAGAGCATTTAATCCAAATCCGACCCCAGAAATCGAAAGATCACATCCGAAAACATTAGGATAAGTGGTTTTAATTGAGTGAATTCATTAATTTCCCTTCGAGATTGACGCTCCAAAAAGGACGAAAAATTGTGTCCGTTTGGGCGTTAATGGGTTAAAACATTATATTAATGTGTTTTATTCCTTTTTTTTCAAGTGAAAATTGCAATCTGGTGCTCTTCAAATAATATATTTTTTTTAATGTAAGGCAAAAAAGCATAGAATATTGTTTCAAAATAAGACAGGCACCAGGGGTGGGGAGCAGGGTGTGTGTAGGTGTATACTTGAGGTACAATAACAATGACAATTACATTTTCCTGCGACAAAGGATTGCAAAAGTCTGATTCATGCAATGCAGATCTGTCAAAGAGGTACATCAAAAATGTCATTTTCCTGTGACAAAGGATTGCAAAAATAGTGATCCACGCGAAGTACGGGCTCTAGTATTACCTAGCACGTACTAATTAAGAGTGGTATTGAAAAAGTTAAAGTCGCTTATCATGTGGATCTGTGACGTGGAGTGATGTGTGATGAGAATGCCAGTGGTGTACTAAGGGGGGTTCTGGGGGGGGGGGTGGATGGTGTTGGGGGTGGGTGTGGGGTAAATGGGGAGCAGGGTGTGTGTAGGTGTATACTTGAGGTACAATAACAATGACAATGACATTTGGTTTTCTTTGTTTTGGTTTTTCTGAGTTTTCTCGTAGGTATGGTTGGTTTTGAAGATTATTGATGTTCTTAATCGAAAAAAGGTACTGTCTGGATTTCCAATTTCAATTAAATAAATCACTTTTATTTCACAAAAACAAACTTGCAAAAAAATCAGTAATAGCTATGGAATATCGTTGCAAGCTGCATAAACCTTAGATCTCCGTGTGACTCCCTTCATTTTCCGTTCATTTCATCGGGTTGTATATGTACATAGTACAATTGTTTTTCAATCAAAAAGCGGCATTATATTCCGGAATACTACCAGTCTGCTGTGTTGTGCGCCCTACTCTTAACCAATTTCGGCATGTGTTTACGCAAACGCAACTTACATTTCTTGTTAGTATTAGTTAAACTGCGTTGGTCGATGCATCATTCGTGTGCACGAAACGTCGTATAAGTTTGTAAAAATGGAACAACGTCCGTCGCGTACCATGGTGGAGCGTTGGATGAACGATTTTGAGGAACTGACCTTAAATGGCAGTGAACTTCGCTGTACACTATGTGGCAGTGTATTGACGTGGCACGTAGAAACAGCTGTTCTGTAACATGTTGCTCCAGATAAACATTAAGCTTGCGTAAGTGGTTGTGTGAGTGCGCGAGACAGACAGAGACCGCGAGTCGAAAGTACAGCAAAGTTAGTCTGCCTGCAGGAACAAACCTTAGACGACTATACATAGCACCACTGTATGAGGACATATACAAAATATCGTCTCGGAATTGCACGGCAAACCTATACAGTGTGAACAGCCAAATGGAATAAATTCAGTAGCTCCATTATTATGCATTTTTTTAGAAAAAGCAGCGTAGGACATTCGTTACATTAAAATAAAACTTTTATATGTAACACTATTTGTCAATTTTAGGTTCTGAAATGTTGATAATAACAAAAAATAAATGTCTGTAATTGCCGACATTCCCTACTATAGGATTAAAACTTACTAAAAAATACGTACTAATTTCGGATGAATCTACATTTACACTTCACGGCCATGTTAATCGCCAAAACTGTCGTTACTGGTTGAGAGAAAATCCTCACTGGATGAGGGAATTACACACGCAAACCCCTGAGAAAGTTAATGTTTGGGCAGGAATAATTCGAGAAAATATCATTGGTCCCTTCTTCAGTGACGGCAATTTCAATGGAGAAACACTTATTTAGCGCTACTCTTAAAATAATGTTGTACCGACGATGGCAAACTTGTATCCTGCTGAAGGAAACCCACAACTTCCAGGTAATGCAATTATTGCAGTAGGATGGTGCACCAGCCAGTGGTGATGCAGTATGTAGTTGCAGTCGGATGGTGCACCAGCACATTACAAAGTCAATGTCCGGCAATATCTCCACACAATCTTTCCAAATCGCTGGATAGGGAGACGTGGTTCTGTAGAATGGCCTGAACGATCACCTGATCTCACACCGTTAAACTTCTTCCTACGAGGGATTTGTAAAAAGTTTGGTCTACAAAACCAACCCCGACGATTTAGCTGACTGAAGAAGAAAATAACACTTGCAATTAGGTCGATTACCCCGCAGATGTTAACTAACGTTAGAAGACATTTCTGTTTACGTCTAGGATGCTGCCAAGATGCTGCATTTTGAACATCTGCTGCATTAATAATGATTTGTTTTTTATTTTAATGTAACGAATCTCCTACGCTGGAGAAACTTTTTTTCTTGTTAATTTCTGCAGTAAAATTTAAAACTATAGCAGTTTTGAATGAAAAGACTTTTCAAATGAAGTATCCCAAGCCCCTACTTCCAATTTGAAAATTTAGGGGTTGTAGCTGTCACCTGAAGGGAGTTGAATTTAGTGATGATATTTTTACGTCGCAAGATGTCATTTTAGAATTAGAAATTGACATGTCTCAAAATTAAAAAAAAAATGCATTATAATCGAGCTACTCAATTTATTCCATTTGGCTGTTCCACACTGTATGGTTTAGTATTGACGAAACGACGGATGTTACAGGAGAGAACATAGCTATCGTATTGGTTGGGGGGACTGGATTAGGCAAAAATCACGGAATGACATTTGATAGCTTCAAGGGTGTTGGAAAGCACAAATAAGGTTACAATTAATACATGTGTGACCATACAGTAACTACGGGGCGAGTAGAATTTCGAAGTAAATTAACGCCATGTATTGCTATTACTGTCGGATGCATGGGATGTTACCCGTTGACGGCTGGCCGGCGCCTAGAAAAGACATACACTTTTAATCCACGCTACATGTTGCCAAAACTGTTAGGAAGTGTTATCTTAATGTCGACAGCCAATTTATTTACAGGCAAAGAAGTGGATGTGCCCGAACAACATACAAACATGCCCTCATTACAAAACTTTACTTATTTTAAAAATGCCCAGTTACGTCTGTAGACGTTGAACGCTCTTTTTCATCTTATAAGTGAATTTTAAGTGACACTAGCCAGAGTTTAACTGCCCTGAACATACGGAAGGTGTTGATAAATAATTTATGGAGACTCGAATCACCAACACATGTGTAGGGTAAGACCTGTTTAATATTTCGTAGCGTTGCTGATAGTAGTATCCTGGAGCCGCCCCTGGTAAAGTACCCAACTATTATAATATATTCTTAAACTTAAAAATTAAAATAAAACATCTATATTTTACAGATTTGCGTTTTGTACATTTACTGAAATGATACATATCTGACAATGTAAAAAAAGCAGTTCACATACCTGTTATAAAAAAAAAAATGTAACTAAACATAGAAATTACTCCGTTTTTTTTTGTCAGCTAGGATGGATTTTTTGTGAGCCCGCATATGTTTGAGTAAATCCTCCTTCCTTTTCGTCTTGAAGGAACAAAATTCGCACTGATGTCGTTACCTCGGAAGCATCTTTATGAACCAACAAGTGTCTGGTTAACTTGTGTTTCAGTTTTGTCTTGTAGGGACAAAGTTTGCAGTTGAAAGTTGTTACCTCGGAAATATCCTTATGAACCACCATGTGTTTGATTAAATTACTTTTTCGTTTCGCCTTATACGAACATAGATTGCAGTCATAAGTCGTTACCTCGGAAACATCCTTATGAACCAACAAGTGTCTGATTAAACAGACTTTCTGTTTCGCCTTATAGGGACAAATTGCGCATTGATAAGTCGTTACCTCGGAAATATTCTTATGAGTTAACATGTGTCCAGTTAAATCGCTTTTTCGTTTCGCCTTGTATGAACAAAAACTGCAGTCATAAGTTGTTATTTCGGAAGCATCTTTGTGAATTAGCATGTGTCCGGTTAAATGGCTTTTTCGTTTCGCCCTGTAGGAACAAAAACTGCAGTCATAAGTTGTTACTTCGGAAGCATCTTTGTGAATTAGCATGTGTGTGGTTAAAGCCCATTTTTTGTTTCGCCTTGTAGGAACAAAAACTGCAGTCATATCTATAAGTCACTACCTCGGAAGCATCCTTATGAATCAACAAGTGTCGGGTTAAATTTCTTTTTTCGTTTCGCTTTATAGGGACAAATTGCGCATTGATAAGTCGTTACCTCGGAAATATCTTTATGAGTTAGCATGTGTCCGGTTAATTCACTTTTTCGATTTGCCTTGTAGGAACAAAAACTGCAGTCATAAGTTGTTATTTCAGAGGACTTCCGGTGAATCAGTACGTGTCGAGACGAAAGTCCCTTCTGTTTCGTCACATAAGGACAATGATAACGTGTTACCGCCACGTCTTCAATTAACTTGTGATCCTCGGGATATTCCAATTTTATTTCATTACCATTCTGAGGAAATAACACATGTCAATTTGCTTTGTAATATTACAGGGTGATATTGTTACCTGATTACTCTGATTAGGGTCCCAGTTGACAGATGTGTGGCTTGTCTCCTGCTTATAAGATATATCCACAAAGGATTTTATTTCAGTATCTTCAGAAAGTATCGGACTGGAATTAATTAGTGAAACAGTGTTATCTGTATTCTTAAAAAATATACGGCTATATTAACACATAGCTGATATGCTTTCTACAATTATTAGTTAAATAGAGTGATTGATCGAAACCATTTGTTAAAAGTATTTGGGCTTGTAGAAAAAACTGATTTTGTCTTGAGCTAATATGAGATAATATAATGAAGATAGTTATACTTTTGGTTATCAAATCGCATCCACTTCCTTATTTAAAATGGAAATTTATTACCTTTCTTATTGCATATTTAGATTCTATACGTTATTTCAAGTAAATTTTCATGAGATTTTCCTAAGCCTATCTTTTACCGATTTTGAGTTTTTTCCGGGTTTTTGAAATTTTGTTCATTAGCGCCATAACCTTTGAAACTGTCTGCAGTGGTCATTTTAGAGAAAAATAAATATCGGTACTAGCAATGTCGTTAATAGAATCCTAAATCTATGTAGCAATGCTTTTATCACCTTTCAATGATGTACAAGGTGTGCTGTGTTAAAATGAATCTGATACTAGAACAACCACCAACACAAATTTTGCAAAAACTTAGCTTTTGTAAAATAGCCGCTAGAGGGCGCTGTAATGTTTATTTAGGTTTTATATTTTATAAATGTTAAAGTCGGATTAACTACTTTTATTCTTATTAACGTTTTCTTGTTACATATTTTACTGAGTACGTCTTAAACCTAACTAACTAATTATTCAACCTTTTTTTTCACTACTTGCTAGCCCCAGGTAAACCGCTTACATTGCACTCCGACATAAGTCGAGCTGTCGCATCCGCTAAACATCGAAGGTATTGACCTGAGACTAGATGCTAGTAATGAATTATTTTACTTATCATATAAGTTCACTGCAGCGCTGTATACAGTACTCTTTACGAATTAAAAAACTCATAACATTTTTTCTTAATGTACTACGACATTTTTAATAAAAAAAAATCTTAATTTTTTTGTGCGTTTCTAAACAAAAGAGATACGCGGCGTGTAAATTAAGTAATGAGACTGGCAACAGGTTGAAATGTAAAAAAATGGCGGTAGGTAAACATGTAATACACCTTCAGTACGAGTTTGAACTTGTTAGTCTTTTGTTTGTTCTTTGTTTTCGTAAACCAGTTTTTTCTAGTGCATTTTAAAAAACGAGTGACATTAATTTTGAGCAACGGTGTGCTGTCAGACTTGGACACACCACAAGGGATACTTTTGCATCAGCATGGTTTTATTAAACGTTTTCTTGTTAAATATTTTACTGAGTACGTCTTAAACCTAACTAACTAATTATTCAACCTTTTTTTCACTACTTGCTAGCCCCAGGTAAACCGCTTACGTTGCACTCTGACATAAGTCGAGCTGTCGCATCCGCTAAACGTCTAAGGTATTGACCTGAGACTAGATGCTTAGTAATTAATTATTTTACTTATCATATAAGTTCACTGCAGCGCTGTATACAGTACTCTTTACGAATTAAAAAACTCATAAAATTTTTTCTTAATGTACTACGACATTTTTAATAAAAAAAAATCTTAATTTTTTTGTGCGTTTCTAAACAAAAGAGATACGCGGCGTGTAAATTAAGTAATGAGACTGGCAACAGGTTGAAATGTAAAAAAATGGCGGTAGGTAAACATGTAATACACCTTCAGTACGAGTTTGAACTTGTTAGTCTTTTGTTTGTTCTTTGTTTTCGTAAACAAGTTTTTTCTAGTGCATTTTAAAAACGAGTGACATTAATTTTGAGCAACGGTGTGCTGTCAGACTTGGACACACCACAAGGGATACTTTTGCATCAGCATGGTTTTATTAAACGTTTTCTTGTTAAATATTTTACTGAGTACGTCTTAAACCTAACTAACTAATTATTCAACCTTTTTTTCACTACTTGCTAGCCCCAGGTAAACCGCTTACATTGCACTCCGACATAAGTCGAGCTGTCGCATCCGCTAAACATCGAAGGTATTGACCTGAGACTAGATGCTTAGTAATTAATTATTTTACTTATCATATAAGTTCACTGCAGCGCTGTATACAGTACTCTTTACGAATTAAAAAACTCATAACATTTTTTCTTAATGTACTACGACTTTTTATAAAAAAAAACCTTAATTTTTTTGTGCGTTTCTAAACAAAAGAGATACGCGGCGTGTAAATTAAGTAATGAGACTGGCAACAGGTTGAAATGTAAAAAAATGGCGGTAGGTAAACATGTAATACACCTTCAGTACGAGTTTGAACTTGTTAGTCTTTTGTTTGTTCTTTGTTTTCGTAAACAAGTTTTTTCTAGTGCATTTTAAAAACGAGTGACATTAATTTTGAGCAACGGTGTGCTGTCAGACTTGGACACACCACAAGGGGATACTTTTGCATCAGCATGGTTTTATTAAAAATAGGTCCACTGTTTCCAATCTTTTTTTGCGTAACTCAATACATCTCAACTTATTTGGATGCTAACATACAAGTAGATGTTATTTACGCGGATTTTAGTAAAGCTTTCGACAGAGTCGATCACAATATTTTGTTACGCAAACTCAGCTATGCAGGAATTCCACCTAATCTTGTCAAGTTGTTTGAATCTTATCTTAATGATCGATTGCAATATGTTGAACATCGAGGTGCTAAGTCATTTTGATATAGCGGTAACATCTGGAGTACCACAAGGTTCAGTATTGGGGCCACTCCTGTTTGTTCTATTTATTAATGATATTGTCGCAGATTTGGACGTTCGCTATTTGTTATACGCAGATGACATA
Organism: Aromia moschata; assembly: GCA_029963805.1. NCBI lineage: Eukaryota > Metazoa > Arthropoda > Insecta > Coleoptera > Cerambycidae > Aromia > Aromia moschata. The sequence goes on along the minus strand of JAPWTK010000837.1, from coordinate 52,189 downwards.
AAAATTTTTCATTATATATCTACGAATAAGGACTGTCAAACGCTGCAGAACAACTTAAACACAATTAATGAATGGTGTTAATTAAACAATCTTCCTCTTAATGTAAATAAATGTAGTGTAATGTCTTATTCCAGGAAACAAAATCCTAACTACTTTGAATATAAATTAGGAGGTCGTATTCTTAATCGTGTAAATCAAATAGAAGACCTTGGTGTAATTTTTGATGAGAGGTTAACCTTCAATATGCATGTAAAAATATAGTAGGGAAGTCCTATAGAAATCTCGGATTTGTTATAAGAAACACTGCAGGATTTAATGATATAAATACTTTAATATTTCCCTTTAACGCTATTGTCAAATCAAAATTGGAATATGCATCCATAATTTGGCATCCAGGTTACATGATATATACAGAGGACATTGAAAATATTCAAAGGCGTTTTTTAAAATATCTCTCTTTTCGATTAGATGGATTTTATCCACCTACTGGTGTACCTCAAATGTTCCTTCTTAATAGATTTTCGTTTCAAAGCTTGGTAGACCGAGGACGCACTCAATCATTAGTGTTTTTATACAAATTGCTTAATAATACACGGTGGAGACTTTAACTGGAATATATTCGCTAGCGGGGTGGCGAATGATTTTTCAAAAAATTCCCGAGACACGTCAACTTTTAAATGTATTTACCTACATTTTGCAAGTAATATGAAAAATATAGCCCTTCAGGCGTGGCTGAAACCACCCTCGACATGATTTTTTTCAAATGCAACCCTATGGCTTGTGACCACTCATTGTAAAGCTGGTGGAAAGAGGAATCCACCGCACTGATCAAATTTTAATTTTTAGTATGTTTGTAGGGTTGCATACAATTAAAACAATTTAAAAATTAAATTTATTTTCAAGGTAACAATTGTTCAAAATGTGCACCATTCACTTGCTGGCAGCATCCCAGTCTGTGGTAGGTTTCGTCTCTTACATTATGCAACATTTGCGGTGTTATTTTTCCGATTTCCTCTCTTATCCTTTCCTGCAGATCTGCTATGTTGTTGGGTTTCTGAATGTAAACCCTACTTTTAAGATGTCCCCACAAAAGAAATCCAGTGGTGTAAGATCTGGAGATCTTGCTGGCCACTCAATATTACCTCGCCTCCCAATCCACCTACCGGGAAAAATTCTGTCCAGATACTGACGAACAATGGCAGCATAGTGTGGTGGGGCCCCATCTTGCTGAAACCATAACCTCTCGTCGGTCAAGTTAGGCTTTAAGGGGTTTGGAAATAAATGACATAGCACTGGCATTAGTTCGTGCTGGAGTAAGCGCAAGTATCTTGCTCCATTAAGAGTGTCATCAAAGAAAAATGGTCCTACAATTCTATCTTGTATTATTCCGGCCCACACATTAGTTTTCTGTGGGCGCTGAGTATGAAGTTCCCTCATCCAATGGGGGGTTCTCTTCAGCCCAGTAACGACAATTTTGGCGATTTACGTGCCCATTTAATGTAAAAGTAGCCTCGTCAGAGAAAAACTATCCACTCTAAAGATAACTGGTTTTGATCAATACAAGTCATCAATAAATCGCAAAATTCCACTCGTCGATCTGGATCATCTTCAAGTAGCTGTTGAACAGCTTGCATTTTATATGGGCGTTTTTTTCTCATATTTAAGTTTAAAACTGTTTTGTGATTAAGATTACTATCAAGGGCCAGTTGACGGGCTGGAGTGATTGGATTTTCTTCTAGAGCAAGCAACAAATTCAACTTCGTGTCGTCATCAACAACAGCCTGCCTCTTACTCGGTACTTTCCTGACATGACCCATCTCTCGATATTGTGCCTCAATTTTACTAATGGTACCTTGATTTAGTGGTGGCAAGTCAGGATGCGTTGTCGAAACAAGCGAACAACTTCGCATTGAGTTCGCGCCCTATCACCATATCCAATCATCATCAAAATTTCGATTTTTTGTGATTCAGTTAAATAAGACATTTTCACCAGTTTGAAATAACACTTCGTTTCAAACTCTGAATACAACATACAAACTAAATTACTCTTTGCGGCCGTGTAAAAACACTAGCAAAAAATAACAAATATCAGTTGTGGCAAAAAATTGCTTGGAATTTTTTTTGTGGGGACATATGAAAAGTAAGGTTTACATTCCAAAACTAAACAACACACATTTTTGAGTACGAAATTGTTGCGTTAAAAATAAATTAAACTATAAAATTACGTTTTAATTGTATGCAACCCTTCAAACATACTAAAAATTAAAATTTGATCAGTGCGTTGGATTCCTCTTTCCACCAGCTTTACAATGAGGGGTCACAAGCCATAGGGTTGCATTTGAAAAAATCATGTCGAGGGTGGTTTCAGCCACCCCTGAAGGGCTATATTTTTCACATTGCTTGCAAAATGTAGGTAAATACATTTAAAAGTTGACGTGTCTCGGGAATTTTTGAAAAATCATTCACCACCCCGCTAACGAATATATTCCAGTTAAAGTCTCAACCGTGTATAATAGATGCTCCAGAAATTCTTGGACAACTTCGTTTTTGTATACCAAGGTTAGAGAGTCGTAATAATTTTGACATTTTATCTTCATACGCAATGTACAAATTTGCTAAAATGTTCACCCCCTTATTATATGTGTAATAATTGTAAAGACCTGCAGGACAGACTAGATATTTTTAACTCCACCATTGGTAGATTGAAGAAGCTATAGTATGCAAAAACAATTTTTTTTTGTGTATTGTAGTTTTTTTTGTATTATATTATCTATGTACTTGTATGTATGTTTATTTTAAATACCTATTGTATTTCTTGTTTGTATTAATACCCATCCAGTAATTGGCTTTGGCTGTTGGATGGTGTATTCTAAATAAATAAATAAAATAAAAATAAACAAATAAATGAATAAAACGTCAACACGCCTACAGATACAGTGTTTTTTCAAGAGCCCAGGCTTTTCGGTGGTTTAAGGCATTCTCAGAAGGAAGAGAGTCGATTGAAGATGAACCACGCAGCGGAAGGCCTTCATCTTCAAGAACCAATGAAACTGTCAATAGAGAATTTGTGTCTCTAGGCCAAACAGTATATCAACACTTTTACAGAGAGGTTCTTGAAAAACTTCGAAAAAGGGTTATGCATGTGAGACCAAACATAAAGAACAACTGGATGTTGCATCACGACAATGCGCCTTGTCACACAGCCATTTCAGTAAACGAGTTTTTAGCCAGTAAATACATTACTGTAGCTCCACAGCCTCCTTATTCGCCTGACTTGAGTCCTTGTAACTTGTTTCTCTTCCCGAGATTAAAAAATCACCTCAAGGTACGTCATTTTGAGACCATAGAAAACATTCAAACGGCTGTAACCAAGCAGCTGAAGGCTATTCCAGTATATGAGTACCAGCACTGCTCTGAGGAATGGAAGAACCGTTTCCAGCACTGTGTGGCTTCCCAATGAAGTTATTTTGAAGGAGACAATGCTGGGTTCTAATTCCATTTGGATAAAACAATTAAAAAAAACAGTCTCATTACTTAATTTACACCTCGTATACTTGAGAAAGTCCGCTAAAGTTTGTCGTTTTGGAAAAGTTTCGATTTTTATCGTTTGATACTTGAAAACTCAGCCTTTGACCTATCAGGTGTTAAAGTTCTGCTACAAAAAACTGAAACACCCTGTACAAACAAATAGAAAGACTAACGAGTGGAGGAATACAAACGCGAACACGACCTTTCCCTGATTTATGCATGTTACTGTGCGTTAGCAACTACAAAGAAATAAGTTTATTGATAGTGGAAAAGTTACCTGTCACATTCTTCCTCCTCCATTTTAATATCGAGCTCCTCCGACTTAATAGCCAAGCATGCCTCTCGATCATCACATTCCATTATGTTTTCTTGTTTTACTGAACATTTGGTCACAAATCGATAGAAGTTTACTAAAGTCGTTTGACATGATAAACAGATTTTTGGATCCCTTGCGAAGTCGATATCCTAAAAAGAAATGGAATCGTTAATGATAACCAGAGTTCGGACATACATGGTTTTAACCTTGACCGGCTCTTACGAATGGGTTACGTATTTGCTCCTTGGACTGAACAGTTGGTTCATGAAGTACACCAGTATGATCAAATATTATCGCCAAAGTACAGTGTGCCTTTTTTTCTCAGATAATTATTATTAAAACAATAATTGCACTGTATTAAAAAATATATAAAATATATATTTTATTACCTTAATATTATTAAGGTTTTTGAGGATGAATCGACTTATTTTAACGGCATATACCCAAACATATTAAAAATTTATCACTAATTCATGTTTACTTTCAGAGCCGTTCAAGGTTACAACCACGGATGTCCGAACTCTGATGATTGCAAAATCCATTCTTAGGCCGAAAAAATCTAATAACTGTTTTCACGCTATTGAGGTCAAAGATCAAAATTGTGACCAGTGAAGATCTCTACTAGGATTGGGATGTGCAGAAGGAATGATAAGTTTTGTTTTTGGCTTTTAGATTGCATCAGTTTACTCATAATTATTTGCATTGTATAGAAAAGTAATTTGCGAAATAACGAGATATATTCACCATACAAACTCTATGAATCACTAAATGAGCATATGAGCCGAGGCTTCATTAGTGAGTAAAAAATCTGACACCCATTTTATCATCTTAACAAATGAAATCATTCTCGAAAGCCAGAGGGTCCAGAGCATTCTCGCAACAAAAACCGGTTTATGTTGAGTTAATCGTTGCTCCTTGTGTTCGAATGTGTGTATGAATCGCTCTAAGATTGATTTCAGATCGTGCTTGTCTACTCCTACTATTCACGGAGGAGACAAAAATGGATATACAAAAAATATTGAACATTTTGCTTTCATGATCAAGTAATAACATGGAATGTAAGATTTAGATTCAAATAACTACCCCATATTAACAGCAAAAAACATACCATAGCACCATAGCATGATATAAAAACAATTTCTATATCAGTTTGATATTTTGTTAGTATATTTACGATTAATTATGTGTTGGCCTTTGATATACAGTGGAGCATCGATTATCCGAACTAATTGGGAACCAGGGTGGTTCGGATAACTGATATTTCGGATAACTGATATTTCGGATAACCGATAATTTAAAAAAAACCTATTTGGGGTGTAGGTACATAATATGTATGTGCATAGATAATTAAATAAACAAATAAACAAACATTAATACAACACACAAATTTATTTTACACTTCAATGTGTACCAAAAAGAAAAGAGAACAACCATCATTTGTAAAAGAAAAAATTTCAAGAACATTATGTACATATGTACATATGTATTTGCTGTAAATAAACATACATACATATCGTTAATGCATATACATTTTAAGAAAATAAGTCCAACATTAAACGGTTCTGTTAACCGGTCGTTCGGATAATCGATGCTCCACTGTACTAATATTAATCTTATTATGTTATATTAATGTATGTTGTATTAATTATTCATATAAACATTCATCTCAATCAAAAAGAGAACCTGCTTTACTTACAATTTCTGGAACACATTTGGCAGTTATATCTTCACCAAAACTTTCATTCAATACATACAAATCAACACAGCGATTCCTTTTTAAGCACAGCCGGCATATAGGATCGCTTAAGGTTGCAGCACCGGGATTTTCCTTCAAATAGGTCACCTCTACTATATCTACATCCATACTATGCATAGTCCTGATGAAAGGAACCATACGGTCTTCTGTATATAAACACATGGATTTAAATTCGAAAAATGTGTAAATACTGTCTGCACAATCTTCACATATTACTTACTCCTCGTTTAAATAAAAATCCTGAAAAATAAATTTCTTTTCCATAAACACATTTTGTTACAGAGCCAAACTGACACTTTTAACTTGAATTATATAGACATCCAAAAAAACGTCATCAACTCTGGCTATGAACGAGAGAGATAGAAATAGCGGTCATGTCTAAGCTTTTCGGTTATTTCGGCTTTTGACAAGTAACTGTCACAATTTGTAAAATAAACAATAGATGTCATATGATGTGACAGTTTTGACAAGTAAATAAGGTTATAAATTCGACTAAGAATAGAAATACGTCTTTTTTTCTTGGCCAACTTTGATGACTTTTTTTGGATGTCTCAGTAAGGATTTGGATATATACAGTAAGCAACGAACATCATCATACACCAACTTTTTGAAGTTTGCTTAAATTCTCATAATTTGTGTATTACAGCATTGATTTTTTTTGCTTCTGACAGGATTATAGCTTGTGATATTCTGCGTCTAATAAGCCGAAGTTGAAGGCGGTAAGTCGATTATGTGAAAAGATATTGCTAAAAACGTAGAATTTCAATGTTTTCAAAGAAACGTAAATAACTTCGAAAATAGTAAATCCCTTTCGAAGTTATTGGACTCGTATTAAAGGGAAATCTTCAGTGTATCTATTTGACTAACAGTCATTTTCCTAGACATGAACAAAATCTAAAGTTGAACCAAAAATATCATGAAAATTAAAAAAAAGCCCTGTACGCCACACATTATTCCAACAAAAATTTAGGATTAATATCCCTCAAGATCTCTGGGTTTTTTTTTTTTAATTTTAGGAACAGTGATTTTTACGAAAACGATAGTATCGTTAGAATTACGGTAAGGACGGTAGAATTTTAAATTTTCGTGATATTTTTGGTTCAACTTTAGATTTTATTCATGTCTAGGAATTTTTTTTCAAAGTGACCCAGTTAGTCAAGTAGATACACTGAAGATTTCCTTTAATACGAGTCCAACGACTTCGAATGAGATTTTACTATTTTCGAAGTTATTTACGTTTCTTTGAAAACATTGAAATTTTACTTTTTAGCGATATCATACCACACAATCGACATATCGCCTTCGACTTCGGCTTATTAGATGCAGAATATCACCAGCTATAATCCTGTCAGAAGCAAAAAAAAAAAACAATGCTGTAATACACAAATTATAAGAATTTAAGCAAACTTCAAAAAGTGGGTGTATGATAACTGCTAAGTTTACTGTATGTAGATATTTTTCACTCACGGATGTTCTCGGGTCTATTAGTATAAACTTTAGATTTCAAATAACCCCATAAAAAGAAATCTAGTGGAGTAAGATCAGGTGATCTAGGGGGCCATTCCACTGATCCTCTTCTTCCTATCCACCGATCTGGAAAGGTTCTGTGTAAAAACTCGCGCACAGCTATAGCAAAATGTGGTGGTGCACCATCCTGTTGAAACCAAATTCTGCCGTCTAAAGTATTGGCTATTTCAATATCAGGAAATAGCCGGGTCAAGTCAGGAATTAATGTATATTGTAAAAAATTCAGATACAATGCTCCTGTCAAATTTTCATCAAAAAAGTATGGACCAACAATTCTATTTCTCACAATACCAGCCCACACATTGACCTTTTGTGGATGTTGCGTATGGTATTCTTGCATCCAGTGTGGATTTTCCTGAGACCAGTAGCGGGTGTTTTGCCGATTAACATGCCCGTTCACAAAAAACGTTGCCTCGTCAGAAAATAAAATATTAGCAATGAAACCGTTATTTTGATTATTGTGGTCCATCATGTACTCGCAGAATTCAGTTCTTCGGTCAAAGTCGTCTTCAGCCAATTCATGGATGAGGCGTACTCTATAGGGATGGTATTTTACCTTTTTAAAAATATTCGATACTGAAGACTTTCCAATATTCAAATCCCTAGATACTTGCCGTACTGTACAATGTGGATTTTCTAGTGCCGACAAAATTACGTCTTGTTGAACATTTTCATTAATTTTAGGTCTACCTTGCCTTGGTGCATCCCTCACGTGTCCTAATTCTCTGTATTTTCGCTCTATTCTGCTTACTGTAGATTGTGAAACAGGTTCACGATCTGGGTGCATTTCATGGAATAATCTACACACCTCTTGTTGAGTCCGCATTCTGTCGCCAACACCAATCATCATTAGAATTTCAATCCTATCCCTTTCATTTAAAGGCATTTTCAACAAAACGTTTTAAATAAATTAGATTTAGGTTTCACTTAAAGTACCTACTTTGAAGCGTTAACAATACAAAAGTGAACTCTAAATAGCCGTTTTTAATATGGCAAAAAATGACAATGACAATCAAAAAACAAAATGACAAAAAAATAACGAACCACGTATCGCGCCTCGCGTCATTCGCGCGTCTTGTCCAAACTGGTGTTTATTAAAGTAGTTGTATTTTTTGTATCACAATAACGTTAATTTAATTTTTTTAGTGCGTTTAATCAGCAATACATAATTTGTAATTTTTGTACTGTTGTCCACCCTGTAATAGATAGAAGCAACTTGTGATACATTTTTTGGACTCAGCTCGGCCAGGGTCATCCGAAAATTGAAAAAAAAATGTAGTGTTCCATTTAAAAAAATCGGTGGTGGCGTCATTACTCGAAGGTGGGACACCCTGTATATTAAATTAGTATGTGACAAAATAGTAAATCGCAATCAAAAATTGACCTGTCTCGGGAATTTTCAATAATATTGTTCATTTAGCTAATAATGAATTTATGCGTCACTTTATGGACGCACTGTATATATGAGCTTATTTTAAAAGCAGTCGCCTATGTCTTGAAAACTGTACAAGAATACTTACTATTTTTAATAGTAGAACATCCAGCATTTCTCGTGTAATTTTGCCAATCACTTGGAAATCGCTTGACGTTTTGAGGCAAAGTTTACACACTCTCTGTTCCGCCATTTCTTTTTAACGAATGACACTGATTACAGGTACATAATTCTTGTTTCTAATCTACTTGGATATTTTGTGGTTTCTTAATTACAATCTAACGACGACGAATCGCATTCACCGAGTTTTATTTGTTGTTGCCTGTGCAAGTGTACAATATGTACCTATATCTATATACACTCAACATCCACATATCCGAACTCCAAATTTCCGAACTCACGATATTTCCGAACTTTTTCTCACGATATTTCCGAACTTGTACTTCCACATAACCGAACTTGTCGCTGATTGGTTGACGACAAAAAACCACGAAATTTGAAATGAGAACAAAAATGTAAACACAATAATGCAATTGTATTCAAACATTTCGATTGTCACAGAATTCAGCAGAGGAAATCGCCCTCCCTCAGCAGCACACCTGAGACAAGAGTTCTTCTTTGTACAAACCAGTGAAAAACACTTTCAAATGGCGTATCATAAGTACCGGTGCACTTTATTGTGTCAATCCGTCCACTCAATTTTCGTCTTTTTTTCAGTTTTTTCAAAGTAAATTTCTTTTTTCCAAGAATTTCTGCCACTGACGATTTACAAATATTGTACATCTTACATAGATCAACATTTTTAACACCATTTTTTGCGTGATTTATCAAATCCAGCTTTTGCTCTAAGGTTAGCCTCTTAGCAGGCTCTTTTCTCTGCAAATAAACAGTACAATAATGTTTGTTTTGTATCACTTTGTTTGTTTTCTTAAAAATACATATTTTCTCATAATTTTTCATTTCAGTTTGAAATTATTATAGGTTACGTCAACAAAATGTTCAATAAAACAAACCTTTACTTTGAATTACAAAATAATTACCTGCATCACTCTCTCCTTTGCACCTGACATTTTTTTGTTTAGAAAAACGTTCTTTTATTAACATGTACACATGTATGTATGTATTACATTTGCATAAAAACCTCGAAAAACAAAGAAAAGTACTAGAATGAGCCAGAAAAACCCTTTGTGCATGCGCCAGCAGTTCGGTAATCCCGAGGTGACGAGAGTTCGGAAATGTGGAAGTCTGCGGAACGTAAAAGTTCGGAAATGTGGATGTTGAGTGTACATACTTAACAAATAACAAAAACATGTTTTATGTACCTTAACCTATGCCGTACGCTGCCTGTACCACAGATAATAAAGGTTTTCTAGATAGGAAATACATGTAGGAAGAGATGGCAACTGTTTCGCTCGCCCTCTCGTGCTCGGAGTAAAGTATTACTCCCAAGTTTTTTTAGTGATGGGTTCTTTTCTAGAGAGTATACTCTCTCCGAGAATATTTAAAAAATGTTAATATGAATACAAATGATTTCTATACACCGTATTTATGGAACTATATAATGTCAAAAGAAAAATATTAAATTCTAATAAAATTGTTAGTTGATTGAACTGTTTTTTTTAATTGTTTGAGTAACAACCATGGGGGTGAAACTAGCATTTACGATCTCGCAACATGCTACCGGTGCGATGTTGCCAGATGCACCTTAAGTCGTAATAATTCGCTTTGATAATTTTGATTCACTATGTTAGATATATCCCCTTACATGCATTAAAGAAAGTAAAGTACGTCAAACCAGACATTATGAATAATAATAATAACAACAATATTAATTTATAAATAACTGACTTTTTGTTGAAGTTTAAATTTTTAAATTGTTGAAGTCCCCAAATTTGGGGAAAAATTATAAATAACGAAATGGTCGCGTAGCATCGGTGGCAGCAATCCCATAGGTCTATTTGCCTAGGCGATCCATACCCAATAGAAACGCTGCCCAATAAAAACAAAGTAGACGAGGAAAAGTCCCAAGCTTGTATACGTTCGTTATTGCATAAATTCCTGGACACATATCATTGGTAGATATCACATGGGCAGCTCAAATCATACATTTAGATATAACAGAAATCGTCAAAAGTTTTAAAATAAGCTTCAATCCACTCGGTATCATCTCAGAGCAACTCCACAAACAACTGGCATTCCTGTATGGCCTGTTAGCGATGGCTCTGTTGGACTACAAATATACCCCAGAAGCTGTGCTGGAATCAGAAGTAGCAGTAATCGTCACCGATTGAACAGTGGACTTCAACCGACCAGGATATTGTGTTGATCGACAAGGAACAACTAAGAGGGATCATCAAGAGGGAAAACCCGTCAATCGAGCTGAAGCGCCTATGGAGACTGAAAAATGTGGAGGCACACGCCCTAGTAATATCGTCAGAGGGAGTGATGACGACCAGATTCACCAAGAACATCGCGGCATTTGAACGGTCTTATATAACATAATTTGAAATGGCCAAAAAGCAATATTACAAACTTGTCATATTGTATGAAAGGTTTTAGGACTGGATAAAATTCCTCCCCTCGACTGAGCCTAATTTCTGCTGAGGCGGGGAACTCATATCTGTCTGCAGCAGGAGCGGCTGAATGTTTCCCAGCATTTACGCTGTGAAATGTGGCTATAAAGTTGGCGCAAATAATAATAGTAATGTTTTAAATAGTTTTATTTTGGCATTTACATTATTTTAAATGTAGATAGTAACATGTATATTCATTCTTCAAGCAATATAAAGAATAACAATTATTGAATGCATTTAAATTACCCGCCACATACATCTTCCTCCTCTTTAATATCAGGTTTTTTCTGCCTTAATGGCCAAACCAACTTAAATAGGCCAAAATGAAACACGTTTAAATCAGTACCGATGTCAACGAAAGATGGCGTATATATTTGACCAGGCCTCTCAGTCGTTATAACAGAACTTTATTTTCGATTTAGGATTTACTGATTTATTTTAGTGGTGCGCATAATCAGACATTTTAAATTATAAAATTATCGGGTTATGAGTGGTTTCAAAAGTCAGATTATAATTGAAAGAAAACTCAGTGATGGCGATTTTTTAAGACGTACGTTGGAAAAATTGATGGAAACGAAGCTTCCTGTATTTGCGAGTAAATTATTATAATTTGAATTATCAACATTCGGATGTTGCGATTATTTCAATTATCCGATTATTATTTAATTCAAATTGTCCCATCACTAATGTATTCATTCTGCTGAGTGTCCCACGACTCGTGTATCGTGTTTTCGTTTCGGTGTTTTAGTTTTCTTGATGGTGTGTTTAAATTGTGTGTTTCGTGCATTTAAACTTTTATTTGTTACAATTATGACTTCTTCATCTAAACCATTAGAACTTTTTGTGTTTGTGGGATGTCCTAAGTCCCGGCAACCAAAGTCTATAGGTGCCAAACTCATAAAAAAATTATATAAATCATCGGTAAAGTGCTCAGGAAATTCAAGTTTTCAAACAATTTAACCTACTAAAGTTAAGTCTAAGTCCACACACAAGTAGTCTAAAAGACTACTTGTGTGTGGCAAACTACTAAAGTCAGCAGATACTGTGCAGAGGATTTTGTATCGCCAAGCAAGAAGGGAACTGTATTGTCAATACTTTTAGGGAGTATGTACGTTCTATTTATTATTATCTTTATGTCTAATAATTTTTTTACATATTTTATGCATCTTCAATATATCTCGAAAACCTTAAAAGATTCATGTTGTCTTTTTTGTCTTTTATGTATACCTAAGAATTGGTAATATCTCAGATATTCTCGACGATAACTACTTGTTTATTAAATGAGAATAACTAAGATTATATCAAATCTTAGGTATGAAACTGAGCTTTTAATGAGGATATGGGATGGAGTGCATTTGAATTTGCCGCCATTGATATTAGTACCGATGTCAACGATAGATGGCGCAATACGTTTTGTCTTTAATAAGGAAGTTGCTGTTCTAGAGTCGGTTCTTCTATGGTGTGTTTCGCCTTATAGGAACAAAAACTGCAATAATAAGCTTTTGTTTCGAGAGACCTCTGGTGAATTGGTACATGTTTGGACAAATCTCCCTTCCGTTTCGCAACATAGGAATAAAGCTTGCAGTAATGACGTGTTTCCGCTACATCTCCAAACTTAACATACGATCCTTGGGACTTTCCATTTCTATTTCAGAAGCATTCTGAGGAAATTCACACAGTTTTGATTCGTAGTTATAACTGTATCTCTTCTTTTATCTATGGTTATAACGGTTTTTTGTTACCAGGCTCGGGCTCAGTTGGTAGTACGAAAAGCAGAAGAAATAGTTAGGTTAAGTGTGTTACATTTGCATTCTTATTAAATGATTAAAAATGTAAAATTGCTACTAAAAAAAAAACGCAATTGTGACGCATCCTGTTTAAAATTCAGTTTAGAAACCACAAAGTATCTAAATAAATTAGAAACAACAAAAGTTACTTCTAATCAGTGTAATTCGTAATTAAAAATGACAACACAGAAAGCGTGTAAACTGTGCCTCAAAGCGTCGAACGATTTGCAGGTGATTGACAAAATTAGACGGGAAATACTCGACGTACTGCTGTTAAAAATAGTAAGCGTTCTTGTAGTAACATTTCCAGTATATATAATAGCCTGATTCTAAAATAATACACTTACATAAAGTTTAAGATAAATGTGGCTTGAGTTAGGTACTTGGTCTCGTAATGCGACATGTTTATCCAGTAGAAATTTATTTTTCAGGATTTTTCTTTAAACGAGGACTACTTCATCTGTGAAAGTTGTGCAGACAGTATTTACACATTTTTCGAATTCAAATCCATGTGTTTAGATTCAGAGGACGGCATGTCCCGTTTCAGTGGGACTTTGAATGGTATGGAAGTAGATATAGTAAAGATAAATGAATATTTGAAGGAAAATTCCGGTGGGATAAGCAGTTCTGATGATGCCATATGCCGGCTCTGTTTGAAAAGGAATCGCTGTGCTGATTTGAATATGTTGAATGAGAGTTTTGGTGAAAATATAACTGCCAAATGTATTCCAGAAATTGTAAGTAAAGAAGGTTCTCTTTTTAATTGAGATGAATTTTATATAAGAATTAATAATATAACAATAAATAAATAAATAAATAAATAAATAAATTTATTGATGCCAGTATGCTACAGCTAGCATTTACATAAGTCATGTAATATGTTTAATAAAGTAAAAATAAATAAATAAATAAATAAAATAAATAAATAAATAAATATAGTTATAAAATAGAAAATACATGTAAAAAACAATACATACAGTCCTTAGCACATAATAAGAAAAAACGCAAATAACAATAAACACAGTAAAATTTACAGTTACAATTATGTTTAAAATCTATTGTAAAAAAATCTTTTATATTGTAAAGAGGATTATTTACCAGTATGTTTTTATTGATTTTAAAATATTCATAACTTAAATGTGTGACTGACTGTATAATTATTTAAATTTTATTCCATAATAACTTGGGCTATATCTAGATTGATGTCGATGAAGTTAGTTGACTTTTCCTTTTCCTTTAGATATTTATGATTTTTATCTATATAGTGTTGAATATTTATTTTATGTATAAGGATGAAAAATATATAGACATGGTAATGTTAAAATTTTGAACTTTATAATGCCTGTTTACAGTCATCTCGATAGGATAAATTGGTACTTTCTAACCGCCTTCGTTGAGCCGCTAACACAGTAGAGCTCTTGAAGGTCCATGCTAGAATAGCATACGCATAGAAGAATGAATTAGGCCAAATAGGCCGTTAGCAACGTTTTTGGGATGAGTTTTTCGCTTGTTTCTTAACAGATATATTTTTAAACAATTTTTTTTCATAAGTAAGCAGTATTCTCCCAAGATAACTTACTATCTAAGTATACCCCTAAAATTTTACAATTCACTGAAATTTGTATTGTCACTATCATAATCGACATTACGTTTCTCAATGTGAAAAGCATATTTTCAGACTTACTCACATTTAAAGTTAGTTTATTTGCAGAGAACCAGTTTTTTAGAAAATTGACCTCTCTACCTCAGGTAAGAGAATATTTAAGTCCCGGTGTTTATGTATGATTTTGTATCGTCTACAAATAGTCAAATTTAGAGTTTTTGTCGGCTTCAGGTAAATAATTTATGTATATTAAAAAGAGTATTGGTCCCAAGATAGGAACCTTGCGGTACTCCGTGTCTAATACGAGGGATGGGGACTCGACACTTTTGTATGATACTACCTGTGAACGGTCTGTAAGGTATGATTCTAAAAACTTAATGGTACTTTTAGAAAATGCATAATAATTTAATTTCTCTAATAAAATGGTATGGGAAACACAATCAAATGCCTTACTAAGATCTAAGAATTTTATAGATGTGCTGGCCGATCTCAAAGCCCTCATTTATCGCGGCTATTAATTCATTTATTGCTAGTGTAGAGACAGATTTGGTCTGAAACCAAATTGCGAGTCATTGAAAACTTATTTTCTTCAAAATATGCTGATAATGGTGTTAATGACCATCTCGAAGATTTTAGCCATAAATGGGATAATTGATATGGGTCTAAAATTTTCAACATCGTCCAAAGAGTCTTTCTTATGTATAGGTATTACTTTTGGCGATCTTAAGTACATTCGGGAATACATTATTAGAGATACATTGATTTATTAAATTTGTTAACGGAATGAGTATAATATATTTGATGGCATTGAGTATTCTCAAGTTCATACAGAAACTGTCAACGGACATGGTCTTTTTTAACTTATTTATAATGTCTAGGACGTGAGTATAAGACACTTCTGTATTAGAAAATTGTTTATCTGAATTAATTATGTTATTTGTTTTATTAGATAGAAAGGTTCTGAAGGACTCATTACATGCTGGTAGTTTAGTTATTAGGTATCAGCGATATGTGTAAAAAAAGTTGTTAAAGTCGTTGTGCGTTAATACTATCTGAGTAGGTTTTTGAATTTTTGTCGCTTTTTTTATGATGTTCCACATAGCTTTCTGTTTATTGCTTGACTTTGAAATATAATCATCATTGCTATTTTTTTGGCTTGGACAGTTCTTTACGGTACTCTGCTTTATGCTTATTTATTACGTGTTTAAGGTAACTTGATGGGTTGGATTTATGAGATCGTAAAAGGAAGTGTAGGTGCTCTCTCATAGCTCGAAGATGGTCCGTGAAAACCAATTAATGTTTTGGGGTTTTTCACTTGAAATATGTTTATATTTGATAAGGGAAAAATAGTTCCTAGACAATAATTTTAGGGCTTCTGAAATTTTTTCAAAATATAACTATATCACCGTGGCTTGATGATCTGTAAAACAGTCATTATTTGTAGGTCAATTTCTACGGACAGACGGTTTACTTGGGTTAAAGACTTAAATTTATATTTTTCTAAACAATATATTGCAACACCACCATGTATATGATTAATCCTAGAGAAAGCCGAGGCAAGGTTATAATTATGAAGTTTTATATTTAAAATATCATCATTTACTAGCCAGTGTTCATTTATACAAATAAAATCGAATTTCTTATTGAAGGCAAATATTTCTAGCTCTTCTATTTTATTTCTCATACATTGAATATTTAGGTGTAGTAATGTTATATTGCTCTGAGTATTTTTGATATTTTTTGCAACAGATTACGTTATTAGATGTGTCTGAATGCCTACTTTCTATTCTACCAGATTTATTTGAGATAGGCGTGGATATAAAAAATGGGAATTTTTGCTGACTACATTTTCATTCATTGTAGTTGTTACATGGAACTAATTAACAATTGAATTACTGGTATTACCATAATTATTTTGAGAACTAAGTTCCCTCATTTCGGGGTCATTTTCGAGTAATTTTACAAATATTAAGTTTTTCCTAATATCTTCTTTTAGCTAGAATACTGTTACTTACTATTCGAGATACTGTCACTGGATTAAATGTGTTAGGATGTTTTCTATTTATTTCAATATAGGTAAATTTCCCCTCCACAATATTGTTAAACCTATATAAGAAATCGTTAAGTTTTTTGTTATATCTGTAAATATAATTGTTTATTGTCCCATTATTATTAACATATGGAATAGAGGTAAAATATACATTTGTATGGGATAATTGTTTAAGTTTATCACATATATAGCGGAAGGATGGCATTTTCTTAGAGCGTATATCATTTAGTCCCCCTATAACTACAATGTGATCGCTATAGGTAAAGTCTTTTGCCAATTTCTCGATGTTTTCTATGATTTGTGCTATACCAGCGTTAGGTTTAATTATACTGGTTATTCCAAAAAAACTTAGATCCAAATTTTGTCTAATTATTTGATTCATACCTTTTCCCAGGTCATCAGCAAGGAATAAGATTTCTTTCTTTCCTTTGTTTTCAACAGGATTTGGGTGTAACTTAATAATTTTAGTACTTCTTGACTTGGGCTGACTTGTGTTTATTAAGGTTCTTGATTCCTTGCAACACGTTCATTTTTTCCTTCTGACTGTTTGTCACATTCGAGCTCTTATCTGTTTTCAACACATTCTCCCGTACTATATGAGATTGTAATAGTGTGTCATTATCGTTAGTAGATATACCAATTGATCTTTTTCCAATTGACGTCTGCGAGCCAACAGTTTTTACAGGATTTTTGTTTTTTGTGGTAAATTTGTGTTCCCTTATCAGTTCATTCAATTCCTTGATATTCTGTTCTTGGGTATATATCAACTCGTTCAATTCTTCCTCCCTCTTTGTTGCTTCTTTGATAATTAAATCATAATCAGTTTTTAGTCTTAGAATGTGCTTGTCTTTCATTTCTCCATCCTCAAAGGTCGTTTATTGTCTTTTCGAGTATATTTATTTTACCTCTTGGTTACTTTGATTAATTTCTTCGCAGCATACGATTTTATTCTGTTCGACAAAACGAATTTCTTTCTGAATTTATGCACACAACTTTTATGAAAGACACTATAACAGTTCACACATACATAATGAAGAAATACTTTACTTTTGCAACATTTATAATACACTGTAGTCGAGCTCTGTTTACTCGCCAGTCGCGGAGAGAATGTGGAAAATACAAGTATATCAAAGGCCAACACAAACATATTTGATCGCAAACACACCAACAAAATATATTCATTCGCAAACTGATTTTGAAGTTAGATTTATACTGTGCGATGGTAGTGACTGCATTGCTTGACATCATCCACAATGTCTTTTGCTTATAATATGTGGCGATTATTTGAATCTAAATTCTACACTCGACGTTGTCACTTGATCTTGAAAGCAAAATGTTCAATTTTTTATGTGTCTCCATCTTTGTTTTCTCTGTGAATAATAGGAATAGAGGATAGCGATCTCAAATATATATTAGAGTGATTCATACATCCTTTCGTACATGAGTAGCAGCGATCAACTCAACCTAAAATGGTTTTTGCTGCGAGAAGGCTCTGGACCCTCTGGCCCCTGAGAATGGTTTCAGTTGTTGAGATTATAAAAGGGGTGTCATAGTCTTTTTGACGTTAATGAAGCGTCGGCTCATACGCTCATTTAGTTGTTCATAGAGTTTGTGTAGTGAATATATCTCGTTGTTTTGCTTTCTCATTTATAAGGCAATAAATTACGTGTAAACTGATGGAATGTGAAAGCAAAACACAAAACTTGTGTTTCCTACCATACATCCCAACCCTAGTATTGGGCATTTATTTCAAAAACGGTTTGTTAGATTTATTCGGCCTGAGCATGGCTTTTGCTTAAGGGACTGTCCTCTGCAGCATGTAAAAAGATCCCTAGCCTGGAAAGGAGGGGGGAAAATGTCTTTACATAAATTTAGTTATTTTTCAGAGGTCCATCATGTGACCTCAAATTGAGCCATCTATTGATTTTTTAAAAATTAATTCGTTTGAGAAATTTGTTTTAGATTCTTAAAATAAAATGTTTTTCTCTACTGTGAATTGGACAATAATTGGTCATTTTTTAAACAATAAATATTTGGTGCATGGCAACTATATACAGGAGATGTAAAAGTGAGAGATAAAGAGACCTCCAAAAAAACCATCATCAACTCTGGCTATGACTGAGAGAGATGGAAATAGCGGTCATGTCCAAGCTTTTCGGTTATGTCAAACTTTTGACAAGTGACTGTCACAATTTGTAAAATAAACAATGTCATATGATGTGACAGTCTTGACAAATAAATAAGGTCATAAATTCTATTAAGAACAGAAATACGTCCTTTTTTCCTTGGTCAGCTTTGATGACGTTTTTTTTGGATGTTCTTTATTTTATTATTGGCTGTTAAGAAGAGTAGACAAAATATTTTTTAATCAGATAGCACTAGTTGTCATCAGAGTTCAGACTTACGCTATTATAAATTTGAACGGCTCTAAAAGTAAATTAACTAAAAGAAAAGGGTATATATATATTAAAATAACTCGTCAGTAATTTGAACGTATAATTGAATACAATGCAATTCCCGTTTCAATAATAATATATCTGATAAAAAAATACACCTTGTACTTTGACGATAATATTGGATCTTCTCTATCATACCATTGAAAATATTCCATGAACCGAAACCCCTCAGTTCAAGGAGCAACTGTGCATGTGTATGCACAAATGTTAAATCCATGCATGTTCAAATTCTGGTCATCATTAACGATTTCATTTCTTTTTAGGATATCGACTTCGCAAGGGATCCAAAAATCTGTTTATCATGTCAAACGATTTTGGTAAACTTCTATCAATTTGTGACCAAATGGTTAGTGAAACAAGAAGACACAGTTGGATGTAATGATCAAGAGACGTGCTTGGCTATTAAGTCAGAGGAGCTCGATATTAAAATGGAGGAGGAAGAATGTGACAGGTAACTTTTCCACCATCAGTAAACTGATTTTTTTTTGTAGTTGCTAAGGTGAAATGCACATATCAAGGAAGTGTTTTTTTTTTTTTTTTGGATATACATTCAAGTTCTAACAAAATGGCAATTACATACAGTGACACCATTAAACTTTCGTAAAGTTGACATTTAACTATGATTTTTAGTCCCGGTAGTTATTGCAACTGGTTATTTATATGGTTAAATAGTCATCGGTTTCTTTAATCGCAGGAGACCAGCAGTTAACTGCCTAAAAAAACGCTTTTTTGACGATTTTTTTTTCGGATTGAAGGAAAGGTAATAAGAAAAAACGCTTTAAGGGTGTAATATTGGTCAAATATTGAAGTACAAAAAATAATTTTTCATCCATAAATATTGCAAAATGGCGGCGCAAAAGTTATTCTCCGCAGACACGTCGTCGATGCGCTTCACGGCACGCAGCAAAACTGGTGCAAATATTTATTTGGAACAAAAAAAAATTCTCTTAATCTACATGAGTATAGCTAGTGAAACGCGCACGGAATTTTAAAAATTTTGATTTTGTGGTTTTGAAGAAAAAAAGTCAATTTTTTGAAGAAAAAGGGGCAATTATTTGTTTATAATTTTTTTTTAAATTAACATCGAAAAATCCGTACGTGTTTCACTTCAAAATGTTGTTTTAAAGATGTGTTTAAAATTTAAAACGCGAATAGATTGCAGATGATATGGATAGAGCTCCAAATCATCTTTTAAAATTCGTTGACACACTTTATAGAGCAAATTTACTTGTTGGTTCAGATGAGTAATTGATGTTCTTGAATTGTCCGTTATCACTTACCTAACCATTTCAACGTTTTCTTCTGTCCTTACTTTGGATCTGCCACTTCCTTGTTTGTGATTGACGCTTCTAGTTTACGAGGACAAATTTACGAAACGTTTTACTGAGTGGCTGAAATGGTCGAAATGAATAACTGCGTCTGAAAAAAATTCCCTGAAGTCCTTCCTTCTCATCGAGTAGATACAGTTTCCATTGATTCTACTGCCATTTCAAGTGAAATAATCCAGGCAATATAGCAGAAAAGTGCTTAGTTTTTAAAAAAGAGTCCTGAATAAGGTTTCTCGGCGCGATAATTAGGTAAAAAATAGTAGAAATGGATTGTGTATGTTTTGGATAAAATCGGTATGTAGGAAACCTTAGTAAAAAAATTGATAAGAGCGCCGAAAACCGTTTTTTTTTGCGGATTAAGGGACGAAAAATAATTTTTTTTCGTAAAACGCAGACGCGCTGAAAGAAGTCTGCGGCGGGAGAGGCTTCCCCACCACGCGTCCACTCGCTTACCCGAGCGCACGAAGCAACGCGACGCTTGATTTTCAAACGCGTTTTTCAGCCGATTGAATGAACCTCTCCCACAAGTCACGATAATGGATTTGTAGGGAATTTAATGACGAGTAATTTAAGCCCCGGAAAAATGCTCTACGACCATTTTTCGGCTTGTTCAAGCCGTTTTTCGAAAAGACCTTTTTTTTTGGTTTTTCTCGATTTATGCAAAAAAGTTCTTATTATTTCAGCATGAAATTTTTACTGCAGATGAGAACGACCAAAAGCTACAATTTAAGCCAAGTTTCAACAATTTAAGCAGAAGTTTCTGCGACCATTAGAACCCTTGTAATTCGATTTCAAAAAATGGGCATTTGTCATTGGTTTTTATTTTTTTTTGTGCAAAAAACTTCTGAACCGATTTTGATCACCAAAAACTCATTTTTTTTCGTTGTTTTTCAGCGCTACAACGTGCTATTTGTTTGTTTTACGAAAAAAAGTAATTTTTTCGTCCCTTAATCCGCAAAAAAAAAAAACGGTTTTCGGCAGTTTTATCGTTTTTTTTTTTTACTAAGGTTCCTACATACCGATTTTATCCAAAACATACACAATCCATTTCTACTATTTTTTTCTTCATTATAATTACGCGCCGAGAAACCTTATTCAGGACTCTTTTCAAAAAATAAATTATCTAGCCTGGACTAAAACCAGTTCCAAAGATTCCATTATTTATTTTACATTTCTGACGGCCATTTGTCAAACTTTTGACAACAACAAAGTTTCGTTTCGAGCTTTGACATGACCGTTATTTCCATCTTTCTCGTTCTTAGCCAGATTTCATAACGTTTTCTATGTCTATATTTTAGAGTGTGTGATTACTAGTAAAAAGCTGTAGCAAAAATTTGTAAAATGTATTTACATAATCTGTAAGAGTTATGGCCATTCGGATTGGTATTTCACTCCAGCATTTCGTTTTTGGGATATTACAATAGCTGAATCTTTAAGCAAAATGAAAATTTGGAAAAATGCACAATAATAAAGTTTTTTAGTTTATTTGATAATTGTAAAAAAAAAACAATATTTTGTTTCTAAGATTTTCAGGTGGGGAGTATACCTTTTTTAATTTTTCACAAAGGACCCCGCACAAAACCAATGGAAAGTGGGTCCTTGTCGATTTGTCTAAAAATTGATTATATGATAGTTCTCGACTTTCTGGACAAAAGTTCTTATGTACCAAAAAAAGATCCCATGATTAGGATTCAAGATATAGAGGGATGAAGGTTGATTATTTGGCTATATTACTGAACATGCCTAATGTATTTTGCAGATCATAAACTCGGAGAATTAGTAGTCTGCAAGAAATCTTTCAATAAAAAAAAAACGATGTGCGAAATCCGATCGTCTAACCTCCCCACGGTGCACATTGAGTTACGCCAATGACGACGGTAAAAAACTGATTTGAAGCATTACTTAAAGCTAAAATATCAGTTTCGGTTATAAATAAACTTTAACAATGAAGACATATACAGTAACCGGCAGCCTAATGCGTACATAGGTGGATATTAAATACATATTAAATTATACATTTTTATAGTCATAGTTAGGCGAATTTACTACTAGCGTCTAGTCAGCACCAGGTCACGGGCGATCCGACCAATCAAACCGAAAAAGAAAAACGCGCATGCTTCTAGACAATTTTACTGCTGACAAATAAAATAAAACTGTAAATCCTGTAATCAATTTTCATTAAATAATAAGACAATTTTTGTCTGTATTTCCTTAAAAACTAAATTTTAATATCAAAAAAGAATCAAGCTAAGTTAGTAAGGTGCTTGCTTTATTTTACTAACTAGTTGTTTAAAGCACAAGTCACAAAATGTCAATAAATAACCGATAAAAAAATATGTCCTCTTAAGCACAATAGTGGTCTTTAAATATCCACTTATGAAGTCATATATTTTATTAAATAATCATAATTCATAAATTGTGAACCATAAGCCACATAGATATCAATAAATATAGGATCCGTCCGGTATAGTGAACTGCCCACAGCTCTTCAGCTTTATGCTGAGACAGACGGTATGAGCGCGGCCGCCGACAACCGCTGAGATCCGGGACGGGGCAAGGATAGTGCATTAGTGGGTGGAGCTTAGAGTGGACTTTCTAGTTTTTTTTATGTTCGGTGCCCACAGTAAACACTCAGTAGCCACGCTTATAAATGCGTAAAGCACATGAGGAGTTAAACCTTGCCGCACTGCTCGAGGTTTAACTCCTAGAAGGATTTAATCGTACCATCGACTCGGCTGACTCGCTCGAGGAGTAAAACCTCTTGCGTATCGCTCAGATTTAACTCCCGAGGCGAGCTAAACGACCTAAGTATGTTCGAATCCCATCCCGATTAGATCTGTTTCTCTGCAGAGCGTATATCGCTCACGATAGGAGTTATACCTATCGCCTCTCAAATGATTCGCTCCTAGGATTTAATCTCAAAAGGAGCTAAACCTTTTACTCGTAAGCCCTGGTTATTATTGTAAAAATTTGTAATTACATTTGTACTTCTTGCTCTAATATCATTCTTTATTTCCTCACTGCACTCTTGGCGCGATAAATAATATTCAAGGTCTTTAATAACTGTTGGTATTGGGAAATTATTGGCATTAACTGGCATGTTAAATTTTGGGCCAGTGCTTAGTGTTCTTATGACTTCTATAGGTAAGTCTGTGTCACTGTAATTGATAACAAACTGATCATGACTTTCCAATCGGAAAGGCGTCAAACGATTAATAAGGTTTTCAATTTTTTTAATATTAGTAGCCTTAATTTTGATAAATAAGTTGTCATATCTAATTTTAGAAGTAGTAGAAAAATTATGAATAACTTGTGAAGGTAATAAATTCTTAGCTCTATTCTTTATATTATTTAAATCAATTTCTAATTTTTTCAACTTCCAAATAGTGACTTTGATTTCCAAATTTAAAATAGAATGTTTGAAGCGATATATTATCTTATCAGACCCATTTTTATAAGGATGATCATCCGTGGAAAGTGGATATATACTGTAATGTTTTATTTATTTCGGGTTCGTGAGGTGTGAAAAATTAAACTCGCACTTTAAACTAACACTATTTATTTAATAAATACAAATACGAACTAAACACTACGTAACTACACTAATTTATTTATTATACGATTCATATTAGAGCGCTGCACGAAAACCGCGACGTTCAGTAATTCAAATAGAGACTGTCCTTCCCGCCACAAGTGCGGCTACTTATATGCATCCTGGATGGCTTCGAGTGAAGGCCGGATGAACCCAGATCAGTATAGAAGCTCCCTCGAAGATACGAGGCGCCTTCCGCCGGCATCGGCCGTCTGTGAGTCACCCTTGTTTACCGGCGGCGAAATCATAGCCCGCCGGCAAATCGCAGGCGGCGAAATCATAGCCCGGCGGCTAGCCTCAGGTGGTACGACTCGGCGGATTCCGCAACAATACCTACATTTAACATTATTTTGTATATGACTAGGTATCAAACCTTTAGCTCTACATTGTAGCAAAAAAATTCTTCTATTTCTAATAGCGGCGAGTTTAGATTCAATCTTCAACCGTGTCTTCAAATTATTCATACTGCGAGACCCATATGTATCTCTAATGTAGCGAAGATATCCCCGTTGTTCCATATCCAATACTAATGGATGCATAATTTTCTGTTCTTTCATGCTGTGAAGTTGTATTATTTAAAATCTTGCAATACCACGACTAAAATCATTGCCGAAGTTCGGGGTTAGATTCAAAACGTGTCTCCAACGTCAAGTTGGTTTCAAAATGTGCAATATCCACTCAGCCAATAAGATGTTGGTATTTTAGTCACGTGATAAGACTGTTGGCAACCCCGATTTATCCTTCTATTTGTTTGTTTATTGTGATAATGAAAATATTTTAATAAAAAGTGTAGTTACAAATATTTTCGATTGATTTGGTTTTTATTTTCATAGAATATCACAATTCGCATTTCAAAGTAAACGTAATTTCAAACTTATAACAACATAATATGCCCGTTTTTTGATTTTCTTATAAAATATTACTTGATGGAGATGGCATATTTTGAATCTGGACGACTCATATGTAAAAGAAAGATCACACAAACCAACAAATTCGAATACGAGAACTACGCTACCCATTCGCTGCAATGGTTGCACCGCTACCATACCGACCACGGTACAAACATCGACCAAAGTAGCGGTGACTTTCCACAGTAGGTAACTGGTGGCCACGGCGACCTAGTGAGTCGCAGTGACTTATGACCGGTATCAAAATATCGTCCATCGCTAAACAACAGTCTTTAGAAACTGACAGTATGATCAGCAAAGTGTCAAGACAAGTTAGACGACCGCGGCAAAACCCGGAAGAAACTACTTCAGATTCATTTTTAAGGTTTTGACATTCTTGTGGCTGAAATAATTTCGACTACACTCGAACCTCTCTTAAGTCACCTTCGCTTAATTCACATCCCCTCTTATTTCACCATGTTTTCCCCTATTATGTTGCAACACCTTTCCTTAGCTCAATTGGCTAAGCTGAGAGGAAAGCTATTGACCGTAGCTCCGGCAGCACAGCGGTCAAGGGGTAGGTTCCCCTGGTTATGTAAAACTTTGATAGTGGCTTTGGGCGCCAGATATTTTATATAAAAATACCAAAATGTAGTATAAAATAACCAAAGATTTGAAAACTTTCTTGATATACACTTGGAAAGAATAAAAGTCCAAATTAAAACAATAACAACTATATTAAAATAAAAAAATTATACAATCAGTTAAATTGACCCACTAGGTTAAATAAAATTTGAAGCACTGATTTTACAATTATACTTGGACCGGCAGGGTACAATGAACGGTCTTACGTAAGCCCAGAGGAGAGTGGCTTCCGGAGGTAGAGGATGTTCCTGGAGTTGCTACCAGCAGTACCGCGGTGGCTGTTCGACTTTCCTCCTCCTTGTACGCCACAGGTAGAGGTGTTCGTTCCCTGGTTGATGGCCGTTTGTCCAGAAGTTGTTACATACAAAAGTGAAACAAACAGAATCAGTGTTGTTCTACTGAGAGTTCGCAAACAGTGGGTATCTGTTAATTTGAAGTTATATAAACCAAGGCATAATTAATACTACTAAATTCCAGGACTCAGGTAAATTAATTAATCTAAATTTTGCATCAATATGACCCAAAAGAAAAGTTAACAAAAAAGAAAACCCCTAATTAAGCTGCGACTTCAAGTTTCAGCCACGCCACTGTTTGATAAGTAGAGCAATCAAGAAAATTCATAAAAAAATCACACACAGTTAACACTTGCTGCTTCACGGTACGGCAAACTAAAGAAAAATCTTAAGAAAAATTAGCACTTTCGTCAGCGACGAACAGCGACAGTTGTGGGCACCTGTAGATACCAAATTGAACGAGCGGCAATTGCTCGAGGTCCGTGAGGTTTCAATAAATAATTACTGCTAAATAGAAAATTAAAACTCACTTACCTCGAGCAAAATGTTGCAGGTGCAGGTTGCCACGCTCGTTCGTCCCCTTTTCCAGTGTCAAATCAAATTTGGTCAACGACCACGAAAACTCGTCCTTTGACTGCAGAAAAGGTTTGGTAGGGTCTCTATTTAATTTGCCACACAGCTATCTTCTTCTAAGCTGGGAATACCTAAAACATCCAGAAACCACAGGGTCTGTTTTCTAACAAAACGATAATTTCGATTCCTTACTGGAATCGATCGATAAATTCCAAGGTAGGTGAATCTAACCTATCCTGGGCACACGTGCTATTTTCCTTAATAAACCAAAAAATATTTTACGGAATGCAAAAATACGCATTCACAATGATAACTGAAATATTAGAATATTTAAATTAAGCAGCAAACATTAAATGCAAAAGTGATTGCAAAGATATAAACAAATTTAATTAATGAATTGCTCCACTTACCACACGTGGACTAAACTGAAGTCTCGCTTATCACAACCGCTAAGTTAAGAAGATAAGTCAAGAAGAACGGACGCTCCTTCAGTCGATCCGTATTTATTAGTTTCCAATAACACAAAAAATTATCGAATATCTGTCAACCGGTCACCACTGATCTCGTAGAACGGCATTAGTTATTAGTTGCGTTCGTTTAACATTCTGCGAGGTGCGTTCGTTTCACTTAGGGGTCAACTGGTTGAGGTGTGATTTTACCAATTAATGACATAAAATAAGAATGTGATGGGATTTAAAATAAATACCGTTACAATGTCACGAAACCGTCCCTCTTAAGTCGTCGCCTGTAAAAATTTTAGAACTACGTTTGGAAATTGGATTCTCGCATGAATACAATTGCTATTGAAAAAAATGATTGTGTAATACATTAAATATGGACACCTAACCTTTAAAATAGGTTAGGTGTCTTTTAAAATATTTAACCTTTAAAATATTCATTCATACATATTCATCAAGTGGAAAATTGAACTTTCTCACGCACGACTGGGTATACTTACGTTGATTTTTTTTCGTTCAGTTGGCTCATTATTCGTTATAACAAGTGCTGTGGTATATCCCTAAATATTTCTTTTTGCAGCTAAAACACGAAAAAGTTGAGGTTATGATCGCGACTTAAGAGATACACCAACATCCACGTTCCGAATATTCCACCGATCTTTTTACACAAAAAACCCGAATTAATAAAAAAAATAAAACAAATAACAAAAAATAAAAAAAATCCCCTCCTTAAATAAATGTACAAACAGTGAAAAACACTTCTTTAATGCATCACCTCACTATCTTTCAATAAATCTCTAAATACAAATGACATAAAGATAACATTTTAACACCATTTTTCTTTCACATTACCTAAGGCTTCTTCAAAAAAATAAAACAATTCCATAATTTTCATTTAAATATAAATAAAAAATAAAAAAAAACCTTATTTAAAAAATAATACCCACACTCTCCCTACATTTTTTTTTAAAAAATTCTTTTATAACATAAATGTAGTAGTATACATTTCAAAACCTCAAAAACAAAAAAGAACAGAAACAGAAAAACCCTTGACGTATCGAGACTTAATTTCGCGACTTAAGCGAGACGACGATGCACGGATTTGGTGACTTAAGAGGGGTTCGAGTGTATTTTTGTTTTGATGTCAGTATCTTTAGCTGTTTGTAATCTGTACACAAAAATCAGGCGTTGTCGTGCTAGTTTTGAAAATATTCACAGTGCTTGTTAACGCTGGTTGCTTAAGCGACAAAGTCCTCATTTGGCTCTTTGGAGAACTTCACGCACTGGTATCTTAAATTGAAAAGTGAAAGTTTGCTTACCCAACATCTCTGTTAGTTGGCCTACTGTTGTTTTGAAGTCGTACTCCTTTGATGATCCAGGCAGCAGGAAATTTTCATATTATTGGTGACAGCTGATACTAATTTTCCATGGCAAAAGTCTGTTGTTGTTTCATAAACGACATCATCATCTTTTGGAGATCTTCTGATTTTGTGGTTGGTGCATTCTTCCCCCGTCAATGATCCACTATCCTCGCCACTGTTGATTTCTTTTATCGACGGATTGAGGTATGAATGATGCTCATTTTAACTAACACAAAGTTAGTAATTCTAGACTGACAATTAATTATGTAATAAGTTACAAAACAAGACATGTGTATCGTGATTAAAAATAAAATACAATCATATATTGTTGGGTGCCTATAACATACATTGTATCCCAACAAGAACTATTCCCCATCGGTTAGAAAATATAGCGTACACGCTCTTACTCTTAGCAGATTGTATTAAACTAGTTTAGGTAATTAGTTTCGACAGCATTTGTTTTATATAACTAAAAATAGTAGTAAGCTACTCGACAATGTATTTAAGATAAATCATATTTTTTTTTAGGAACACAAATAACAGTATTTCACTAATTCACTCCAGCGCGATGCTTTCTGAAGATAATGAAATAGAGTCCTTTGTGGATAAATCTTGTAACCAGGAGACAAACCATACGTCTATCAAAAGTGACCCCAATCAGGTAACAAAATCCCTTTGGAATACTACGAAACAAATTTACATGTGTTATTTCTTCAGAATGGTGACGAAAGAGAAACGGAATATTCCAAGGATCACAAGTTAATTGGAGACGTAGCGATAACATGTTATCATTGCGAGCATTGTCCTTATGTGACGAAACAAAAGGGGAGATTTATCCAAACATATACTGATTCACCGGATAAGAACTTATGACTGCAGTTTTTGTTCCTATAATACGAAATATAAAGGACATTTAACCAGGCATATGCAGATTCATAAGGATGCTTCCCAGGTAATGACTTATCAATGCGCACTTTGTCCCTTTAAGACGAAAAGGAACGATCATTTAAACAAACACATATTGATTCATAAGGATGCTTCTGAGATAACGACTTATGACTGCAGTTTTTGTCCCTATAAGGCGAGATATAACGGAAATTTAACCAAGCACATGCTGATTCATAAGGATGCTTCCGAGGTAACAACTTATGACTGCAGTTTTTGTTCCTACAAGGCGAAACGAAAAAAACGAGTTAACTAGACACATGCTAACTCACAAAGATGCTTCCGAGGTAACAACTTATGACTGCAGTTTTTGTTCTTACAAGGCGAAACGGAAAGGCGATTTAACCACACACATGCTAATTCATAAAGATGCTTCTGAGGTAATGACTTATCAATGCGCACGTTGTCCCTTTCAGACGAAATGGAAAGCCAATTTAAGGACACACATATTGATTCATAAGGATGCTTCTGCGGTACCGACTTATGACTGCAGTTTTTGTCCCTATAAGACTAAACATAAAAGCAGTTTAATCACACACATGCTGATTCATAAGGATGCTTCCGAGGTAACGACTTATGACTGCAATTTTTGTTCCTATAAGGCGAAACGGAGAAATGATTTAACCAGGCACATGTTGATACATAAGGACATTTCTGAGGTAAAAACTTATGACTGCAGTTTTTGTTCCTATAAGGCGAAAGAGAAAGGCTATTTAACCACACACATGCTAATTCATAAAGATGCTTCCGATATAACGACTTATAACTGCAGTTTTTGCCCTTATAAGGCGAAACAGAAATGCCATTTAACCTCACACATGCTGATTCATAAAGATGCTTCCGAGTTAATGACTTATCAATGCACACTTTGCGCCTATAAGGCGAAACGGAAAAGCAATTTCACATCACACATGCTGATTCATAAGGATGCTTCTGAGATAATAATTTTTCGATGTGCGCATTGTTCCTTCAAGACGAAATGGAAAAAAAGTTTGCGCAGACATGTGCGGATCCACAAAGATGCTTCTTAGGAAACAACTTACAACTGAAAACTTTGTTCCTATGAGAACAGAAATCGATCATTCGTATGTTGACTCTTCAGGGTGTGACCAAATACATTCGCATTGACACTTGCTGTAACTTGGTAAGAGTGAGGCGTACAACACTGCAGACGAGTTGTATTCTGGAAGATGATAGCTAGAGCCCGTAGATTAATAATAGAGTGAGAAGAGGACCGGGCTTCACGCGACTGGAATATTTTCATATTTGCCACTTTAATAAAGTACATCGTCAACTCCTAAATATACAGTGCGGGCCGAAAGTCCGTCCCCCCCCCCCCTTATTATTTTCTGAACTAATTATCGGATTCACTTGAAATTTGTTGTGGTTACATAAGGCATAAAATACTATCTCATGGAGTAACTCTTAGACAATTTACCCTTAAAACAGGGGTGTGGGTGCAAAGGGGGGAAAAAACTTATATTGGAAGGGGTGGCATGCGGCACCTCATTTGAAAGGGATTTTTATTATTATGCTAATGGTTTGTGAAATAATGTACTTCGAAGTTTTATTTTCCCTAACAATACTCACCGTTTACAAGAAAGTTAAAATTAATGGTTACTCACCTTTTGTAGCGAAATTCCCACTTCTGCTTTATTATTAATGCAGCAGTTGTTCGAAATGTTCGCCTTGTACCTCCTGACAAATGTAGAGTCGATGTTTAAAATTTGAAAAGATTTACCAAAAAAATTGTATTCAGTCCGTAAGTAGCACAAATAGTCCAAGGACGTTTAAAAGATATTCCAAGCGGTCAACAGTGGTAGTGGCCACAATTTAATGAATTATGGTTAAGACTTTGGTTTCGGTTTCTACACCTCACCTCTTTGGTTTCTTTTCTAAGGCTACTATAAACTCATTAATTAATAACGTTCCTGGACTATTTGTGCTAGTTGCGGACTGAATACAATTTTTTGGTAGTTGCCTTAGTTTAAAGTTTAATTGGTGAACAGTTACAGTTTGATCTCGACTTTAAAGTGTGGCTTTGCACTGTTTTTCCTTAAATTATGGATAAACGTACTTTAAATGAAAAAATAGAAGCTATATTCATTTGGGCTGAAGCCGGCTGGAATTACATGAAGCCGAAAGGATTTTCAATGAACGTGTGGGGGGGGGGGGGGGGTTGGGGGGTGGGGGGGGGGGTTTGGTGGGGGGGGGGGGGGGTGGGTGGGTTTGGGGGGGGGGGGGGGGGGGGGGGGGGGGGGGGGGGGGGGGGGGGGGGGGGGGGGGGGGGAGGGTTTTTGGGGTTTTTTGGGGGGGGGGGGGGGGGGGGGGTTTGGGGGGGGGGGGGTGGGGGGGGGGGGGGGGGGGGGGGGGGGGGGTGGGGGGGGGGGGACGGTTTCCGGACAGACCCATTTCTAGAAAATACATTCGACAGCTAGTTTCGAAATTTAGCACCACTGGGAGCGTAGGCGATAAACCGCGTAGTGGCCGTCCAACTATCGGTGAGGACACCCAAGGCCAAATTGTGGCCGAAATGGTTGCCACACCCCAACAGACAACAGAAAGTGTAGCTAGGACCTGTGGTGTTTCAGGTACTACGGTAAAAAAAAATACTGCTTAACCAGAAATTCCACCCTTACAAAATGCAGTACAATGTAGAGTTTTGTGAACTTATGACCAATGGCCAACAGTACCTAGATATGCTAGAGGACTTAATACACCCTCTTATAGTAGAGATCGCAGAAGCCCATCCTAATGAGTTCACAGAAGACATTGTGTTTCAACAAGACGGTGCACCACCACATTAAACACGGCCGGTGAGAGCGTTTCTGAACCATCATTATCGGAATAGATAGATGGGACGAAGAGGCCCAACAAAGTAGCCCACACGGTCTCCGGACCTCACCCCCTTAGATTTGTTTTATGGGGGTACCTAAAATCTCAGGTGTACAGTACGCCACCGCCAAATTTAGCCGATCTCCGCCAAAAAATAATAGATGGCTGTAGAAGCATTTCGGTGGCAACCTTTGGTAGGGTAAGGGAGGCGATTAAACATCGACTCTATATTTGTCAGGAGGTACAAGGCGAACATTTCGAACAACTGCTGCATTAATAATAAAGCAGAAGTGGGAATTTCGCTACAAAAGGTGAGTAATCATTAATTTTAACTTTCTTGTAAACGGTGAGTATTGTTAGGGAAAATAAAACTTCGAAGTACATTATTTCACAAACCATTAGCATAATAATAAAAATCCCTTTCAAATGAGGTGCCGCATGCCACCCCTTCCAATTTAAGATTTTCCCCCTTTGCACCCCCATCCCTGTTTTAAGGGTAAATTGTCTAAGAGTTACTCCATGATATAGTATTTTATGCCTTATGTAACCACACTAAGTTTCAAGGGAATCCGACAATTAGTTCAAAAAATAATAGGTGGGGGGGGGGGGACTTTTCGCCCGCACTATATGTACATGGTACAATGGTGGTTCAGTCAAATAACGCCATTATATGAACTCCAGAATACAACCCGTTTGCCGTGTTCTGTGCCCCACTTCAACCAAGGCCGAGTCGCGAAGGCGAACGTAATTTATACATGTTTATTTAGTATTGTTAACTCTGCAGTGGTCGATGCATTATCATTCGCATTCACGAAACTTCGAATAAATTTGTAAAAATGTCGGAACAGCGTCCGTCGCTTGTTACGGTCAAGTATTGAACAAACAATTTTCCGGAACTGACCTCTAATGGCAGTGTTCGTTGTACCGTGTGTGACAGTGCACTAACGTAAAAACAGCAATTTTGCATCATGTTGCTACAGACAAACATAAAGCTCGTGTAAGTGGTTGTGTCAGTGCGCGGGACAGACAGAGACAATTTAACTTGCACCACTGTGTGAGGACATAAAAAAAATCGCAACTGCACGAAAACCTATATGGCCTGATATTGAAGAAACAACGGATCTTACTCACCTTGACCTTCTCACGTTGTGTCATATTGTGGATTTATTTACAGGCAAATAAGTGAATGTCTTTGAACAAGATATAAATGTGCCCATACAAAACTTTACTTATTTTAAATATGTCCCAGTTACGTCTGTAGACGTGGCACGCTCTTTTTCATCTTATAAGTGGATATTAAGTGACAGGCGTCAGAGCTTAACTCCTGAACAAATGGAACAGTTATTAATAATTTATGGAAACTCGAGTGGCAGTACGGACACATCTGTATTATAATGTCATTTACCATGAGTATGCAAGTTCTGAGTCTTATGACTATAGTTCCTTTGCCGATTAGTAAGGCTACAACAATCACCCCACATGTGTAAGGTATGACCTGTTTAATATTTCCTGACAGATATCCAGGAGTCGCCTCTGGTAAAATAGGCATCTATTATTAACGTCCGAGCTCTAATGATAGCACTATTTGATTGAATTGCGAATGTGCTAATAATGTGTTAAAATAATATTCTGTAGTATGGGACTTTGTTTGTCGTTCTTTTTTGTGCAATTATTCTAGAATATTATGTTCTGATATAGCCCAGACGTTTGTACTATATTAAAAAATGTACTCCACACTAAGTTTCACGTACAGCAATATAACATACTTGGTATTTAATAATCATTTAAGTGGTTAATTCCATAGTAATCGACATACCTTTCACCCTCCTTAATCACAAAATTATATGTAACAAAAAAACGATATGTCATCTTAACAGTTTTGACAACATCTCGTTTTGTCAGTTTCTACATAAGTACGGATTATTTTAACACTATTTAGTTATTACTGCATATACCTATATTGTCAGTCTTAAGCCCAATTGTACAGTTGGTAGCAAACACTTTAATTAGGTAATTTGGACCTTAAATATAGATGAATTTTCTGTGAATTTTACATTTAGAAATTAGTGTTTAATTAGCAAATTTCAAATAATCTGTAAAATGAAAATGTTGGCTATCCTGCAATTTGTCGTTATATCAAAATTTCGTGGCTATTTGAACTACAAGACCAACTTCTGTGAACAAAAAATAATGTCCTGTTGGTGGTCTGTTTCTAAACATAACCTATATTTAGTAGTAATATCTTTATTTTTGTGTAATTGTGGAATTAATTCTTTGTTAGAGTCACGTTTTTTGTTGTATGTCTTGTGTGTAATAAGATTAATATCAGTCGCGGTAATAACTGAAATGTACAGTATCACGTATAGAATATGACACAAAAAAACATGTAAAAACTGTATTAAAAGATGCAAATAATAGTGCAAATGTTATTCCTCGAGAAGAGGGGTTATTAATATGACTGAAATTGTAATACTGTAACAGTGGGCTCCTGATTTCAAGTCCGAAAAGTAGTTACGACTACTACAATACTTATTTCTCAAAATCCCAGATAGCGTTATTTCATTTATACGTAGTCCAGGCGAGGTAGCAAAAAACAAGTGATTTTTAAAATAACTAGTTGCGGCACTTTCCCAACGTGATAATTAGGAGAAAAATCGTACGAATCGAATGAAAAGGTTTTGGACAAAATCCGATTGTAGGATCATTGCGCAAAAATTGCAAAAAGATGCGAAAAAAAGTTTTTTTCGACTTTTAGACACGAAAAAAATATATTCCGTTGTAGAGCTTGAAAAGACGAATAAAACAGTTTTCGGATCATTAAAAACGGTTAATAACTTTTTTGCACAAAAAAATAAAAACCGCGAAAAAAGCGATTTTCTGTAATTATCCTAGGAATGTCTTCCGGGGCTCAAATTGTAGGGTTTTCCAACACCTATCTACAGTTAAATTTTTGTCAAAAAATATAAGTTTTCGCGCAAATTGCGAAAAAGTTAAAACAGGTACTTTAGTAAAACGGTCCCTATTTCCACAATAATTGTCGTGGAGCAATTTTGCAAAAAGCTACGTGTTCTTGAACATTTCCTCTACAACCATATCGAATTTGAAGTCGATCCGATAATAATAAGTACCTCAAAAGCGCGTCTGAAAAACGTGCAATTTTTAGAGACCGGCCGCGTGGACGCACGAGCGAAGGAGATGTGGCGCGGTGGTGGGGGAACTCTCTCTCCCGCAGTAAAAAAAAAACATCAGTTTGCGTTCAGTAGTTCCCGAGAACTCCCAATTGTTTCCGAATTGTTGAACTCGAACGCGCGCGATCGCTTTCTGGGCGCCCGCTCCGCCCGCGGGAGAGAATTCCCCCACCACCGCGCTATTTCCCCTCCGCCCGTGCGTCCACGCGGTCGCTCTAAAATTGCACGTTTTCAGACGCGCTTTTGAGGTACTATTATATTCGGATCGACTTTAAATTTGATTAGGTTGTAGAGGAAGTCTTCAAGAACACCTAGCTTTTTGCAAAATTTTGCAAAATGTATCTTATTGCTGAAGTAAAATTGACACTGTAATTTTATTTTCATTCGATTTTGGTACAATAATTATCTTTTCAGTTTTTTTTTTCAATTTCTAAAATGTTCTTTTGGCACTTGTAGTATTATGAAGTGGCGAGTAATACGCATGCAAACTAGATAACACTTTACTAGGAAAAAGCATGAACTGTATTACAAAGGTGTGTATGATAAATGATAACAACTGTGGGTATGTTTTCGTCCGTATGTTCGTTTGTAGCTGACAACCCCAGAACGACTGACTGACTCATCCGCTACGCAGACCCCTTGGACGTATTTTAATCAGCTACTACAAGGCAGCGGCGTCGCGGGGATGGTAGTAGAGGTGTTATTACCACAGCACTGATTCGAATATTTATCGAATAATGTATAATTACACAGGCACACAAAATAAAAAAAGTTGTCTGTCCGAGAGGTGCCACATGTATATTCCCAAGTATTTTTTGGCTGCTGAACACGAACTCGCCGTCAGGTTTGCTCCATATCGTCCCAGTTTTTTCCTAACCTCAAAAAACGCATTAAAAACCCGGAAAATCGACAAATGACCATAAACGATGTAAAAATCTGTTGGTCGGTGAAAATCATTCCCAGAATTACGTATTCCCATGTATTTTTGGCTGCTGAACACGATCCCACAGCCAGATTTGCTCCATATGGTCACAGAACTTGCCTAACCTCAAAAAATTAAAAATTAAATTAAATCGCACATTAAACTAACACTATTTATTTAACAAATACAACTACGACTAAACACTACGTAACTATACTAATTTATTTTTATACAATTTATATTAGAGCGTTGTACGAAAACCGCGACGTTCTGATATTCAAAGATAGACTGGCGTCCCGCCACCAGTCCGGCTATTTTATCTTGTCGCCGAAAACCCTCGATGACGCATCGAGCATGCTAGGCTCGTCTAGAACGACGTTCGTGATACGTCCCGAAAAGAATGGAACGCGGTGACGTGTCGGTGAGCTGCATCGCGGCCCGGCTGGTCGACAATGCATCCTAGTGGCGTTTGCGTCACAGTATTACCAAGACATAACAACAGAGCATTATTCATATAACAATACCATTAGATGCTATGATATAAAGCAGTTTGTATCAGTCTACAAGTCTGTCAGATTCCTTCCCTTTGACCTGTCCAGCATGGGTGACCCTACCAATAGCATTGCATGCTACGGTTGGCTTAGCTCATAGGATCATTGGAACACGCAAGCCACCTCATCCCCTAAAATTTAGGTATCATCAAAATGGCGATACCGCCGGGTGGAAAAAATTGGGCTGTTATACTTATGGTAACGCGTAATGCATAAACCTAGTTAGAGTCTTAGAAATCAGTAAGTACAAACTGATCGTAACAAATACATTGATCGTAACACAATGTCCCTACATCGCAAGGGGATTTATAAAATTTTGCGTTTTTATACCCTTTTCCGACATTGACAAAATATGAATTTTTACAAGACGGGTATTTATAGTCTACCGATAGCACAGAGTAAACCAGGTGGTTTACTCTGTGCCGATAGTAAATTAAATTTGACATTTTAAATAGCTGCTGCTCTACACACAACTTAATAAATCGCAACACCTAATGTATTCAAAATGATTAAGTATACTAACTTTATTTATCACTTTTATTACAGCAATATATAAAAATTTAAAATA
The DNA here is from genome assembly GCA_029963805.1 of Aromia moschata. NCBI lineage: Eukaryota > Metazoa > Arthropoda > Insecta > Coleoptera > Cerambycidae > Aromia > Aromia moschata. Next base: position 15,015 of record JAPWTK010000837.1, on the reverse strand, counting down.
ATGGCAGGTTTAGTACAAATGTAAAATATTTTTAATTATATGCAAAAAAATTTACTTGCTTTTTTACATGGAGATAGTGTTTTGATAATGTTAAAGTACATCGTTACTACAAAAGTAGAGTTAGTTAATATTTATGTAATAAAGTAATAAATACCACATGGTTGAAATTTGTAAATGCCGGCCGGTCATCATTAAAATTTTAGATGAACAAAAAGTATTACTTGTGTAATAAATATCACCTTAAACATTACTCTTAAGAAACTAAATGGATTATCCCATAAGATATTTAGCATGGGAATATCCAATAGAACCCTTATTTACAGAAAATAAATAATAACTTACCATTCTCCCGCACATAACAGAAGTGATGAAAATTAATTAAAGTGACCAGATTTTGATCTTGCCAAAGACGGACATGTTCAGCTGGTTCACATTGACGAAGCTAGAGTTAATTTTTTGCGCGAAAATTTTTAAAACTTTCAAGGTCACGCGTTTCCCTGGCACTTCAGAATTTCAATGAAAGATACATTTACATAAAAATATAAACTTTCACAAGGACACTTTTTGGAATTTGATGCCTTTTTGAAATACTAATATTTAATCATGATCGATACGATACCTCGATACGTCTTCAGATTAACCTATAAGACGTAATTACGGACATTTTAATAAAAAAAATTAATGAGGGACAGTTTGACGGACTGCTCTTGAAGACGGACAAGCTTTCTGAATGACGGACGTCTGGTTACTTTAAAATTAATACACACAGACCCATCCTGCCATACATAAAACATAAAATTACACTCGAACCCCTCTTAAGTCGCCAAATCCGTGCATCATTACCTCGCTTAAGTCGCGAAATTTTGCCTCTTAAGTCACGATCATAACCTCAACTTTTTTTGTGTTTTAACTGCAAAAAGAAATATTTAGAGATATACCACAGCACTTGTTATAACGAAAAATGAACCAACTGAACGAAAAATCAATGTAAGTATACCCAGTCGTGCGGGACAAAGTTCAATTTTCCACTTGAATGAATATTTTAAAGATTAAATATTTTTAAAAGACACCTAACATATTTTAAATCAATAAATGTATTACACAATCATTTTTTTCAATACAAATTGTACATATTCATGCGAGAATCTAATTTCCAAACTTTTACAGGCGGCGACTTAACCGGGACGGTTTCGCGACCTAATAGGGGGAAACGTGGTGAAATAACAGAGGATGTGAATTAATCGAAGGTGAAATAAGAGGGGTTCGAGTGTAACTAACCTTAAAATTGTTCATGATTGTCATCTCTCTTGTATCCATCAGAATTGTATTTCACTACGCTACTTTATGGTTTTTATTTTAGCAGTACCGTCAAAGATGTCCACACCAAACATTACTAAACCAAATGACAACGTGAGGTGGCGTGAGTTGCGATATCTGCTATCCAACTTTCAGCCCCGTGGCTGAACTAATATTAAGTTGACACGTGCGCACAACAGAATTCATTACTGATCGAAGAACGGTTCATAAATGTTCTGTTGGAACTGAACAAACCTAATATTAAAACTCTGGCTTTAACATGGCAAGATATACACGAAGAGGCAGAAGAAATAGTTAGGTTAAGTAAGTTAACATATGCATTATATACTATTATTGCATGCAAACACTGAAATTTCGACTAAAAAAACGTGGTGAATGCCATTCGTCACGTTTAGAATTCGGTTTAGAAACCACAAAATATCCACATAGACAAGAAACATAAGTGTTACTCCTTCTAATCGGTGTAATTCGTTATAAAAAATGACGGCACAGAAAGCGTGTAAACTTTGCTTCAAAGAGTCGAAGGATTTCCAAGTTATTGAAGAGAATATAAGAGAAATACTCGACGTTCTGCTGTTAAAAATAGTAAGTGTTCTTGAAAAGTTTCCATATTAAACTGATCTATGCATTAGTTTCTAAAATATTGCAAATAACTTTGTTAGTTAGAGGCCTCGTAATGAAAAGTGTTTATTTAAGAGAAAAATGTTTTTCAGGATTTTTCTTTAAACGAGGAATACGTAATATGCGAAAGGTGTGCAGACAGTATTTACACGTTTTTCGAATTTAAATCCGTCTGTTTGTATTCGGAAGACCTTATGTTCCCCTTCATCCAAAATATGAACGGTATGAAAGTAGATCTCGTAGAGGTTATCTATTTGATGGAAAATCCCGGTGCTGCTACCATAAGCGATTCAGATGATGCCGTGTGCCGGCTGTGTTTGAAAAAGGATCGCTGTGTTGATCTGAATGACCTCAACGAGAATTTTGCAGACGATATTGTTGCCAAATGTATTCCAGAACTTGTAAGTAAAGAAGGTCCTGTTTGCCTATGTAAGAATAGTCAATTAATGAATGTCGAAAGTCCAAACACAATTAGTTGTAAACAAAGGAGTGGCGGCTCGTGTTAAAAAAAAGGTTGGGTGTTGCAAATGAATTAATTAAAAACAATGCCGATAAAAGACTAAACTGGTGTAAAAGATATAACTGGAAGTACTGCCATCTTGAGATATAGTCAGCAAGTCCGCCATAGACAAATTAGCTGAAGTCCTGCTGCTTTCTAAAGGCAATCATTTCTGCGATACTTTTAATGAATGGTTTCGATTAACCACCCTATGTAGGTGTGTTGTCACAAATGATGTACATTTGACTATTGTTACGATTGAAATTTAAAAAATTTCCCAAAAAGATGCACAAAATCATTGCACCAGCCGCCATTGAAATAATGTAAAATATATTTCATTTTTAAACCGGTGTACAACTTGCTTTTATTTTCTGCTAAGGCAGATTTTGAAATTAGGTACGTGTTGACTGCATTGCCCCACATCTTCCATATTATTTTTTAGTTTTAATTTTGGCCGAATATGTCTCCTTAAATAATTCTGGAGTGGGTACTTGGAACCTTCGGCGTAAAAATAAAAAAAAAAAAACTGCACGTTTTCCACTAAACACCGTTTTAACAAAAAATGGTTAACTAACAAGTTCGAAAATTTTCCTCTTGCACAAATAAGATTTTCAGTTAAAAATTTTAGTGAGTTCATTAGCAATATCAAAAATATCCAATGCAAGAAGGTGAAATTTTGGTCCTGTTTGATATAATATATGCTCATTGTTTCCAAGTGTCTCACTCCCCCAAACTTTGGACTACCTCAGGGAATTACTCGAATCAAATGGTTTAGAGGATAAAATTATTAAGGAATACATTCGACTTACTAGTATTTGTATGAATCAAAATTGTTTTCAGTATAATGGTGAATATTTTCAACAACATGAGGGAACGACAATGGGTAACTCCTTGTCACCTTTCATTGCAAATCTTTTTTATGAGTAAATTTAAGACACAAGCAAGAGATAAATTCGAGTATTTCCCTAGAGTTTGGTTCAGGTACGTGGACGATATGTTGGCGGTATTTGATACAAAAGCAATTAGTTTAGGTAGATCATTTTGTTGCTAAATTAAATAACCGTTTCCCTGCCATAAAATTTACATATGAAATGGAACAACTACCATTTTTACAAGCTTTTATTTAACTTGCAATGTATGTTTGTTTGTTTGTATGTTCGGGTCAAATCTTGCAACTGAATTTTAAAGTAGTTATCCTCAATCGATTGAGATGAAATTTTTCATACACGTTTGGATGATAATGTATGGTTAGCTAAGTTATGTCATTCTAAATTCAAAATGGCGGACGGTCTAAGATGGCGGAATAGTTATTTTTTGCGCACTCCCATGATATGGGTATCAAATGAAAGGGTTTGCTGAGAAGAAATAAGAAAATAAAATGAATTTACTCTAAATCCAATATGGTGGACCGCCCAAGATGGCGAACTAGTTATTTTTGCGCACTCCCATAATGTGGGTATCAAATGAAAGGGTTTGCTAAGAAGAATACGAATAAACTGACGTCTGCGTTCAACCTTTCGAGGAGATGGTGTACTACTGCCCGGCTAAACGGTAAGACTTAGCGGGGTCGTGTCTTAACTAATATCAACGTATACCCTAGGCAAATTCTAGCGGCGGTGAAAAAAATTCAAAACGGCGAAAAACAAAATGGCCGCCATACCAATTTTAAAGAGTTATAACTTGGTCTATGTTAGGGATAGTATCAACAAGTTGAAAAACATTTAGATACAAAAACACGACGATAACTAAAAAATAAAAAATAAATTAGTAATAAAAATTTTTAACAACAAGCTTTTATTTAAATGCTATAAAAAGAAGAAAATAAACTTTAAATTGAATCAAACCCATCAATTTATTACATTACACAATTTATATGATATAAAAGCTTGTCACGAGATTTACTTGTGTAGATAAACAAGAATGTAATAATTATGTAACTTGATCTTGACATAAGAAAATCTAAGAAAAAAAGTATTTTCTAAAATAGGTAAATACATCTACACAAGTAAATCCCGTGACAAGCTTTTATATCATATAAATTGTGTAATGTAATAAATTGATGGGTTTGATTCAATTTAAAGTTTATTTTCTTCTTTTTTAGAGCATTTAAATAAAAAAAGCTTGTTTTTAATTTTTTTATTACTAATTTATTAGATGTATAGTTATTAAAAATTGTGAAAACAAGTTAGAGTTTGATGAATATAGGAAAGAAGTCGCGACTCTTAGATATTTTTCCAGCGATTCATACCACCCTTTTCAACATAAAAAAGGCAAGTTTTAATTTTCTAATTCACCGTTTGTTAAGTTTCCCCCTCAGTAAAGAGAGGTTTGAACATGAGAAAAAATTAATTAAGAATATAGCTAAGAATAACGGTTACTCAGTCCATTTAAAGAGAGATGTTACGGTTCAGTGAACCATGGCGGCAGGCTACGTATAAATAGAGCATGTGTGTAGGTTAGAATTTAGTTTTAATCTTGTTCTGAAGATGCCAACTTTGTTGGCGAAACGCGTCGAGGAAAGTAAAATAGTTCTGTTTCGTGGAAAACGTCCAGTTTTTTTTTTGTTCTTTAAATAATGATGAATTAAAGGCGCAGCTTCATCTTGAAAAATATCCAATTGGCACATATTTTGTGTGCGAAAAAGAATTAACCAAAGGGGATGCAAATATAAAACTTCTAGACCCGGTATTGCTTGCAACTGGTCGTTTATATGGTTAAGTAATCACTGGTTTGTTTAATCGTAGAAGGTGACCAGCAGTTAACAGAAAATGTGTACGTTCACAAAAAATAACGACGCGATTAGCTAACCATCTGTTTTTAAAATGTGAGGTGGTTTAAATTGGTTTAAAATTGTTTTGGTAATTTTTACAGTAAAAATATGATTTAAAAAGCATTGCCTAGAAGTAATTGAAAGTGGTTTTATACATTTTATCTGCAGGGGCAAAGAAAATTTCAAGATTAATCTGAATTATTCTCACTAGAAATCTAACCGGAGGAAATCACATTCCATTTTCTATACGATATTTAAAGATTTTCTATAAACCTTTTTTTGTCATACAGGAAACTGAAATACAGAAATGAGGAATTCTTATTTCTTTATCATTTAATATTGTTCTCACAAAATTTTTTGAGAACCTGACACGATAAAAACATTTGTTACCGTTCCATTCCTCAACGTGAACAGGACGTTCCAGTAAAGTGTACAAGTAGCGATTGGTGGAATATGAGGTTCTTGTATTATCACAGCAGACCATGGGACCAACATCATATTTTGGGGTGTGATTACTAGACTTACGAAAAAGCTGCAGCAAAAATGTGAAATTACGTATGCCCCACACGTTGACAAAAGTAGTTTTTTGTCTCAAATTGTAGCTGATGGATGCCCCTAAAAAGCTGGTGTGGTAGGTTGACAAAATCCAACATGGCGGATCAAATATGGTGGCCGAATTTTTGAAAATCAACCGATTTGCACTAAATTTGGTATACGAGAGTTTTTGGGGGTTACTGATCACGAATACTAGGTCAGATTTGCCAAATTCAAGATAGCGGATTCAATATGGCGGACGTATTTTTTAAAAATCAACCGATTTGCACCAAATCTGGTATAAGGGGGTTTTTGGGGTTGATTTTTGAAAATTTCGTCCGATTTTCGAAAAATTTCGTCCGCCATCTCGGATCCGCCATCTTGAATTGGGCAAATATGACCTCAGATTCGTGATTAGTGATCCCCAGAACCCACGAATACCAAATTTGGTGCAAATCGGTCGATTTTCAAAAGTTCAGCCACCATATTGGACTTGTGACCACCATATTCGATCCACCATGTAGGATTTTGTCAACCTACCACACCAGCTTTTTAGGGGCATCCATTAGGTACAATTTGAGCCAAAAGATGACCTGATCGGTTGCGAATTTTCATTTTTACAAGCTTTTTTTGCTGGAAACTCGATCTTTCTCCGGCTTCCGCCGCCATATCGGATTTTTCAAACGCACTCGGCATTTGAAAGTAGACACTCTAAGCTTTAAAATGAGCCCTTGTCGATTTTTTTGGTTGCTTCTAATTTTGGTCGTACCTCTAATCCAGTTGACGCGGATTGTCCCATATATATTTTTAATAACCGCCATGTAAATACAAAGTACTTTTCAAAGTTATTTCACCTCGGCATTTTTTTTTTGGGATATGGCAATTGCAGTATCGTTAAGCACAATGAAAGTTTTGCATAAAGCACAAGAATAATAAGTTTTTAAAACATATTCACTCTATGATTGTGGAAAAAATGTATTTTGCAAGCCGTTATCAAGATATTCTGCTGTGGACCACATTTTTTAATTTTCCACAAATTTCGTTTTCAATTTTTTTTTGCTGTTACAACGTTCTATTTGGATCTAGTAATCATCACCTAAAACATAATGTGGGTCTAATGCTTCCTTACAAAAATACGAGAATTTCAGGTTCCACCAATCACCACTCTAGTAAAGGTTATCATATTTGCTTAACAATCGACAATTTCTTCGTCCTCATCCTCAAATAAGTCTTGAAAATGCTGGTCCACATATAACAAATTTATAACAAATGAAAAAAAAACTAATTAGGTACTAATAAGAATATAAAAACTTAAGCGATTTACAGTCGTTGTATAATAAAATAGTAAATAACGGAGTTAACGAAGCTTTAATAACCATTTCTGGGTACAGCTAAATGTGGTAAAGGACACGCCCACAATTGAACATCGGTTTATCCAATCATGATCAATAAATACACGTTCGTATTGTTAAACCGCTAATCGAACATTAAATTATTCCAACCAGTAGTAAAAGTACCGTGTCCTAATATTGCAATCCTGGCCCTATGAATAGATTTCAATACCAGATTTCAGTTTAGTGCATCAAAATATATAACAACAAACTATTGTCTGATTGTTAGTTCTCAATAAATTGCCTTGTGCAATCAGGATTATTATTCTCAAAAGGGTTTACCAAATATGTAAACGCGAAAAATATTTTTTTATTATCAATTAAAATATCTGTTAATCGCACAGCACTTGTTATTGTTCATGATTCCATTTCTTTCTAGGATATAAAATCCACAAGGGATCCGAAAATCTGCTTATCATGTCAAACATCATTGCTAAACTACTACCAATTCGTGACCGAATGTTTAGCGAAACAAGAAAACATAGTGGAACGTGATGATCGAGAGGCTATTAAGTCAGAGGAGCTCGATATTAAAACGGAGGAGGAAGAATGTGACAGGTAACTTTTCCATCAGCATTAAACCGATCTTTTGTATTTCCTAAGGCACACTAACATGCACAAATAGGGGAAAGGATGTGTTCGCGTTTTGTATTCCTCCACTCGTTAGTATTTCTATTTGTTTATATACAGGGTGTTTCAGTTTTCTGTACTGTAGCAGAACTTTAACACCTGATAGAACTTTTAAAATTAATGCAAAAATCTTATGTAAACATAGGTCGTCAAAGGCTGAGTTTTCAAGCATCAAACGATAAAATTCAAAACTGTTCCAAAACGACAAACTTTAGCGGACTTTGACAAGTATACGAGGTGTGTAAATTAAGTATTGATACTGATTTTTTTTATTCGAAAATAATTAGAAGTCAGTCTCCTTCAAAATAACTTCATTGGGAAGCCACACAGCGTTGGAGACGATTCTTCCATTCCTCATGGCAGTGCTGGAACTGATACACTAGAATATTCCTTAGCTGGTTTAGTATGGTACGTCCCTTGAGATGATTTTTCAATCTCGGGAAGAGAGAAAGGACACAAGGACTCAAGTCAGGCGAATAAGGAGGGTGAGGACCCACAGGAAAGTTTTTACTGGCTAAAAACCCGTTTACAGAAATGACTATGTGACAAGGCGCATTGTCGTGATGCAACGTCCAGTTGTTTTGGTCTCACACATATGACCCTTTTTCGAAGTTTTTCAAGAACCTCTCTGTAAAAGTATTGATTTACCATTTGGCTTGGAGACACAAACTCTATATCGACAGTTTCATCGGTTCTTTAACATGTAGGGCTTCCGCTTGCATAGTTCATCTTCAATCGACTCTCTTCTTTCTAAGAATGCCTTAATGAATGCCTTAAACCACCGAAAAACCTGGGCTCTTGAAAAAACACTGTCTCTGTAGGCGTCTTGACGTTTTGCAAAAGTATCCATTGTGCTGTGTCCAAGTCTGAAGCAAAACTTGATAGCACACCATTGCTCAAAATTAATGTAACTCATTTTTAAAACGCACTTAGAAAAAAAACAATCACCAAACCACTAGACGAAAACAGAAAACAAACAAACGTCTCTAACAAGTTCAAACTTGTACTGAAGGTGCATTACATGTTAACCTACCGCGCTTCAAAGTCCCTTCTCCGCAGTGTTGCTAGATCGGGCGCTACGTTGCCAGTTTCATTACTTAATTTACACACTCGTACCTCTTTTGTTTAGAAACGCACAAAATAATAAAGATTTTTTTATTAAAATAGCCATATAGTAGATATGTTTTACAAAAGTAAGTTTTTGCAAAATTTGAGTTGGTGGTAGTACTGTTGGTAGTTTCATTTTAACACACCTTATATGTACATAATTGAAAGATGTTAAAAGCATTGCTGCATAGATTTAGGATTTTGCTAACGTCATTGCTAGTACCGATACTTCATTTTCTAAAATGACTACTACAGATAGCTTAAAGGTTATGGCGCTAATGAACAAAATTTCAAAAAACCGGAAATCGGTACAGGATAGGCATAGGGATATCTCATGAAAATCTACCTAAAATAACGTGTATAATCTAAATATGCAATAAGAATTTGATAACCTAAAGTGCAACCAACTTCAAATATTTTTATCAAGTCATGGGCCTATTAGCTCAAGTCAAAATCAGTTTTTTCTACAAGCCCAAATACTTTTAACGAATAGTTTCGATCAATCACTCTATTTAACTAATAATTGTAGAAAGCATATCAACTATGTGTTAATATAGCCGGTATTAACATTTTTAGGAATACAGATAACACTGTTTCACTAATTAATTCCAGTGCGATACCTTCTGAAGATAGTGAAATAAAATCCTTTGTGGATAGATCTTATCAGCAAGAGACAAACCACGCGTCTGTCAACTGGGACCCTAATCAGGTAACAATATCACCCTGTAACATTACGAAGCAAATTAACACGTGTTATTTCCTCAGAATGGCAATGAAATAAAACTGGAATATGCCAGGGATCACAAGCTTATTGAAGACGTGGCGGTAACACGTTATCGCTGCTATCATTGTCCTTATGTGACGAAACAGAAGGGACTTTTGTCTCGACACGTACTGATTCACCGGAAGTCTTTAGAAATAAGAACTTATGACTGTAGCCTTTGCCCCTACAAGGCGAAACGAAAAAAGCCGTTTATCCAAACACATGCTAATTCACAAAGATGCTTCCGAAATAACAACTTACGACTGCAGTTTTTGTTCCTACAAAGCGAAACAAAAAAAGCAATTTATCCAAACACATGCTAATTCACAAAGCTGCTTCCGAAATAACAACTTATGACTGCCGTTTTTGTTCCTACAAGGCGAAACGAAAAAGCTGTTTATCCAAACACATGCTAATTCAAAAATATGCTTCCGAAATAACAACTTACGACTGCAGTTTTTGTTCCTACAAGGCAAAACAAAAAAGCAATTTAACCACACACATGCTAATTCACAAAGACGCTTCCGAAATAACAACTTATGACTGCCGTTTTTGTTCCTACAAGGCGAAACGAAAAAGCCGTTTATCCGAACACATGCTAATTCACAAAGATGCTTCCGAAATAACAACTTATGACTGTAGTTTTTGTTCCTACAAGGCGAAACGAAAAAGCCATTTAAACGGACACGTGCTAATTCACAAAGATGCTTCCGAAATAACAACTTACGACTGCAGTTTTTGTTCATACAAGACGAAACAAAAAAGCAATTTAACCACACACATGCTAATTCACAAAGATGCTTCCGAAATAACAACTTATGACTGCAGTTTTTGTTCCTACAAAGCGAAACAAAAAAGCAATTTATCCAAACACATGCTAATTCACGAAGATGCTTCCGAAATAATAACTTATGACTGCAGTTTTTGTTCCTACAAAGCGAAACAAAAAAGCAATTTATCCAAACACATGCTAATTCACAAAGCTGCTTCCGAAATAACAACTTATGACTGCCGTTTTTGTTCCTACAAGGCGAAACGAAAAAGCTGTTTATCCAAACACATGCTTATTCAAAAATATGCTTCCGAAATAACAACTTACGACTGTAGTTTTTGTTCCTACAAGGCAAAACAAAAAAAGCAATTTAACCACACACATGCTAATTCACAAAGACGCTTCCGAAATAACAACTTATGACTGCCGTTTTTGTTCCTACAAGGCGAAACGAAAAAGCCGTTTATCCGAACACATGCTAATTCACAAAGATGCTTCCGAAATAACAACTTATGACTGTAGTTTTTGTTCCTACAAGGCGAAACGAAAAAGCCATTTAAACGGACACGTGCTAATTCACAAAGATGCTTCCGAAATAACAACTTATGACTGCAGTTTTTGTTCATACAAGACGAAACAAAAAGCAATTTATCCAAACACATGCTAATTCACGAAGATGCTTCCGAAATAATAACTTATAACTGCAGTTTTTGTTCCTACAAAGCGAAACAAAAAAGCAATTTATCCAAACACATGCTAATTCACAAAGCTGCTTCCGAAATAACAACTTATGACTGCCGTTTTTGTTCCTACAAGGCGAAACGAAAAAGCTGTTTATCCAAACACATGCTAATTCAAAAATATGCTTCCGAAATAACAACTTACGACTGCAGTTTTTGTTCCTACAAGGCAAAACAAAAAAGCAATTTAACCACACACATGCTAATTCACAAAGATGCTTCCGAAATAACAACTTATGACTGCCGTTTTTGTTCCTACAAGGCGAAACGAGAAAGCCGTTTATCCGAACACATGCTAATTCACAAAGATGCTTCCGAAATAACAAGTTATGACTGTAGTTTTTGTTCCTACAAGGCGAAACGAAAAAGCCATTTAAACGGACACGTGCTAATTCACAAAGATGCTTCCGAAATAACAACTTACGAACTGCAGTTTTTGTTCATACAAGACGAAACAAAAAAGCAATTTAACCACACACATGCTAATTCACAAAGATGCTTCCGAAATAACAACTTATGACTGCAGTTTTTGTTCATACAAGACGAAACAAAAAAGCAATTTAACCACACACATGCTAATTCACAAAGATGCTTCCGAAATAATAACTTATGACTGCAGTTTTTGTTCCTACAAAGCGAAACAAAAAGGTAATTTATCCAAACACATGCTAATTCACAAAGATGCTTCCGAAGTAACAACTTATAACTGCAGTTTTTGTTCCTACAAAGCGAAACAAAAAAGCAATTTATCCAAACACATGCTAATTCACAAAGCTGCTTCCGAAATAACAACTTATGACTGCCGTTTTTGTTCCTACAAGGCGAAACGAAAAAGCTGTTTATCCAAACACATGCTAATTCAAAAATATGCTTCCGAAATAACAACTTACGACTGCAGTTTTTGTTCCTACAAGGCAAAAACAAAAAAGCAATTTAACCACACACATGCTAATTCACAAAGACGCTTCCGAAATAACAACTTATGACTGCCGTTTTTGTTCCTACAAGGCGAAACGAAAAAGCCGTTTATCCGAACACATGCTAATTCACAAAGATGCTTCCGAAATAACAACTTATGACTGTAGTTTTTGTTCCTACAAGGCGAAACGAAAAAGCCATTTAAACGGACACGTGCTAATTCACAAAGATGCTTCCGAAATAACAACTTATGACTGCAGTTTTTGTTCATACAAGACGAAACAAAAAAAGCAATTTAACCACACACATGCTAATTCACAAAGATGCTTCCGAAGTAACAACTTATGACTGCAGTTTTTGTTCCTACAAAGCGATACAAAAAAGAAATTTATCCAAACACATGCTAATTCACAAAGATGCTTCCGAAGTAACAACTTATAACTGCAGTTTTTGTTCCTACAAGGCGAAACGAAAAGCAATTTATCCAAACACATGGTAATTCACAAAGATGCTTCCGAAATAACAACTTATGACTGCAGTTTTTGTTCATACAAGACGAAACAAAAAAGCAATTTATCCAAACACATGCTAATTCACGAAGATGCTTCCGAAATAATAACTTATGACTGCAGTTTTTGTTCCTACAAAGCGAAACAAAAAGGTAATTTATCCAAACACATGCTAATTCACAAAGATGCTTCCGAAATAACAACTTATGACTGTAGTTTTTGTTCCTACAAGGCGAAACGAAAAAGCCATTTAAACGGACACGTGCTAATTCACAAAGATGCTTCCGAAATAACAACTTATGACTGCAGTTTTTGTTCATACAAGACGAAACAAAAAGCAATTTAACCACACACATGCTAATTCACAAAGATGCTTCCGAACTAACAACTTATGACTGCAGTTTTTGTTCCTACAAAGCGATACAAAAAAGAAATTTATCCAAACACATGCTAATTCACAAAGATGCTTCCGAAGTAACAACTTATAACTGCAGTTTTTGTTCCTACAAGGCGAAACGAAAAAGCAATTTATCCAAACACATGGTAATTCACAAAGATGCTTCCGAAATAACAACTTATGACTGCAGTTTTTGTTCATACAAGACGAAACAAAAAAGCAATTTATCCAAACACATGCTAATTCACGAAGATGCTTCCGAAATAATAACTTATGACTGCAGTTTTTGTTCCTACAAAGCGAAACAAAAAGCAATTTATCCAAACACATGCTAATTCACAAAGCTGCTTCCGAAATAACAACTTATGACTGCCGTTTTTGTTCCTACAAGGCGAAACGAAAAAAGCTGTTTATCCAAACACATGCTAATTCAAAAATATGCTTCCGAAATAACAACTTACGACTGCAGTTTTTGTTCCTACAAGGCAAAACAAAAAAGCAATTTAACCACACACATGCTAATTCACAAAGACGCTTCCGAAATAACAACTTATGACTGCCGTTTTTGTTCCTACAAGGCGAAACGAAAAAGCCGTTTATCCGAACACATGCTAATTCACAAAGATGCTTCCGAAATAACAACTTATGACTGTAGTTTTTGTTCCTACAAGGCGAAACGAAAAAGCCATTTAAACGGACACGTGCTAATTCACAAAGATGCTTCCGAAATAACAACTTATGACTGCAGTTTTTGTTCATACAAGACGAAACAAAAAAGCAATTTAACCACACACATGCTAATTCACAAAGATGCTTCCGAAATAACAACTTATGACTGCAGTTTTTGTTCCTACAAAGCGATACAAAAAAAGAAATTTATCCAAACACATGCTAATTCACAAAGATGCTTCCGAAGTAACAACTTATAACTGCAGTTTTTGTTCCTACAAGGCGAAACGAAAAAGCAATTTATCCAAACACATGGTAATTCACAAAGATGCTTCCGAAATAACAACTTATGACTGCAGTTTTTGTTCATACAAGACGAAACAAAAAAGCAATTTATCCAAACACATGCTAATTCACGAAGATGCTTCCGAAATAATAACTTATGACTGCAGTTTTTGTTCCTACAAAGCGAAACAAAAAAGCAATTTATCCAAACACATGCTAATTCACAAAGCTGCTTCCGAAATAACAACTTATGACTGCCGTTTTTGTTCCTACAAGGCGAAACGAAAAAAGCTGTTTATCCAAACACATGCTAATTCAAAAATATGCTTCCGAAATAACAACTTACGACTGCAGTTTTTGTTCCTACAAGGCAAAACAAAAAAGCAATTTAACCACACACATGCTAATTCACAAAGACGCTTCCGAAATAACAACTTATGACTGCCGTTTTTGTTCCTACAAGGCGAAACGAAAAAGCCGTTTATCCGAACACATGCTAATTCACAAAGATGCTTCCGAAATAACAACTTATGACTGTAGTTTTTGTTCCTACAAGGCGAAACGAAAAAGCCATTTAAACGGACACGTGCTAATTCACAAAGATGCTTCCGAAATAACAACTTAGGACTGCAGTTTTTGTTCATACAAGACGAAACAAAAAAGCAATTTAACCACACACATGCTAATTCACAAAGATGCTTCCGAAATAACAACTTATGACTGCAGTTTTTGTTCATACAAGACGAAACAAAAAAGCAATTTAACCACACACATGCTAATTCACAAAGATGCTTCTGAAATAACAACTTATGACTGCAGTTTTTGTTCCTACAAGACCAAACATAAACGCAATTTATCCAAACACATGCTAATTCACAAAGATGCTTCCGAAATAATAACTTATGACTGCAGTTTTTGTTCCTACAAAGCGAAACAAAAAGGTAATTTATCCAAACACATGCTAATTCACAAAGATGCTTCCGAAGTAACAACTTATGACTGCAGTTTTTGTTCCTACAAAGCGAAACAAAAAGGTAATTTATCCAAACACATGCTAATTCACAAAGATGCTTCCGAAGTAACAACTTATGAC